>SNQJ01S0226472.1:12652-27249 GCA_010110895.2 Picea sitchensis | reverse complement strand
TGGATAATCGAACAACAACCTTTTATTGGAAACCTTGATCCTTGTCCGAATTAGAAGATTCAATTTCTTAGTTCATTTTCACTGCAACAAAAACTCCAATCTTCAAATGACCACATATCCACCTTCTTTGCCTTAAGATCCTATGACCTACAACCACAAATCTCCCTTACAAGAATCAAAATTGGTGGAAAAGCCTTAGATTGTGAAGCAACCATCGCAAAACCTTAGTTCGAATAGTTTATATTATTTCAACATATCTACTGTAATTCTTTGGCACAATATTCTTGCATTTAATCATTTATCTTTTTGAAGTTAGTGATATATTGCCAAATTATGATTGCATCTAAATTTTTTTATTGGTGATGAAAGTAATTCTTTCTCCCACATAAACTTTATTCGAAATAGGATAAAATTACATATCATAGAATCTTATAGCTTTCAGAGAGCCTTTAACATGTAATCATTAAAATACATAGCTTTGTTTATAAAAAACCCATCCCTATTTCTTTGAAAATTAGTTTTTCCCAAACCATATGAAAAAACCCATCTATATATGGATTTCTTTAAAAGTAGCATAAGGTTTAGATATTGAGGTCCTTATATACATTAAAAAAAGTGAGGTTAATCCATTTATACATAGAAACCATAAAACCATTCCACAACAAATTTGAGCATTATGTTCACTAAGCTCTTTTTGATGTCCCCATTCCCCTTAGATGCTTGATTCACTTTACTATCAACAATTTGATTTCTTTCTCGATATATATGATGAAAGGGGTGATAATTAAATATTACCAGTATGCCCCTAATCTCGTCCACCAAAGGTTTAAGTGTGAAGTTTCTCAATGCATATTTCATCTTCATCCACTTAAAGACAAGTAGAGAATAAACAAATTTGAAGTCTGGATACACTATATTCCTTTGCTAGAGTGAGAGTCAATTTCAGGACCATTTATTCTACATAGTTGTTTGACCCCTGATCTATCTCTGCTTTGAAACTTATAGAGTAAGAATCCTTTAGAAATAATATACCACTAGCACCACTTGTTGGAGGTTGACCTTGAGAGGTTCCATCGAAATATACCCATGCACATATCTTATCAATATTTTATTCAAAGCTCTATCTAGGTGGCTTGAGAACATTTACCTGACTTAAATTTGAAAGAATAGTTAGCACTTTAACAATGCACTAAAGGAGAAAAATAGTCATGTTATCAAAAAGATTAGTGTTCCTTGCTAAACAAATACTGTTGGATTACTGAGGAGGGGTTGAATCAATAAGTATTAGCGTAATTATAATCCCTTTTTTCTTCAAATGTTATATCAATGTAGAATTATTATCTAATAATGAGGAAGTAAGAAATAAACAATCACACACATACCTGATTACACAGGTGTTTTACATTGGAAACCAAATCCCGGGGAAGCTTCACATAATGCTTTTCTTATATCTCTTGAAGAATTACATTCATTGGAAGAACCAACTTCATTTGTTTTCGATTTGCAACTGGAAGGAGGCTACAGGCGATTTCTGGGGCTACAATAAGGAAGATCCAACTCCCCAATTCTCAGCCTACAACCATAAGGAGGCTAAAACCACCTATGTTCTCATTTCACCAGTAGGAGGTAGCCTAACCACTTTTCCTTGCCAGAATCACCGCCACCCCTAAAGAGTAGAAGTAGAGATGAAGTGGAACCAACTGTCACTATCAGCGTGAGACATGCAGCTATGTAAGCTTGTACCAATAAATATAGACCATGCATCAGTAAATGCATCCAACACAGCTACCCTCAACTGTGTCGGCCTGGCCCGCCATAAACAAGTTGCATCAACCATGCACCAACACGTAATCAACCTATACCATAAACAAGATTGCATCCAACCATGTACCAAATTATGTACCATGTACCCGCAGTGATACTTAGATATGTTTTCTCAATGGCATAGCAATTTCCGGTCTAAATCATTATAGAAAAAATGTTATGCTTGAAAATGGTGAGATGATCTATAAATAACATACCTTAGAAGAGCACCATCAAAAGAATTTATCCTTCATTGCATTTTGGCCTTCTTTTTTCACCTTGCCTTAGAATTTTGCAGCTTAGATATCCTTGGTTACACCTCAGGACACCTATAGATATTCAATATTCTCAGAATGTGATTAAAATGAAGAGCCTCTGTTATAATCTCAAGTAGCTTCCTTAAAGAAACATCTTCTAGGTCACTTGGCCCCACTTTCCTTATTTGGGTTGGCCCCTTCTAATTTCTCCCATTAAATTTATTATTGAAATAATTTATTTTGCTGTTCACTTTGAATTATAATATACTCATTACTTCACTTTGTGTTACCTTTTAAAATCTCTTAAAACCACTTTGACTACTTTGACCTTTTGGAGACTTCTAGATATCTGAGGGTCCTCCAATTTTGTAAGACCATAACTCTCAAGCCGTGAGGAGTTATGTGGCGTTACACCACCGAGAAATGGAATGAAATGTACTATCATATAGAATATTATTATTTGAAAATATATCGCTGCTCATGCTCGCTGCGCCATCCAAACAAACTTGGGTCCATTACCCAAACCCAAGGTCTCCAACTTCTCATTGCCAAAACTCTCTAGCAGGTAGGGAGTTATGTGGCGTTCCACATACCAGAAATGGCATGACAAACAATATACATATCTATGACAGTTTCCTATATAGACAAATTCAGTAATCCCCTTCATCTCATTATTCCACGATTAAACATGGGTTCTCTTACTCATAAGTGTCTTCCAGAGTTTCCTATGGGGATACTGGAGTTCATCCATATTTGGTTCTTATCAACCATGACAAAGTAATAATGAGTCATATTTTGTGAAGATATTGGGTCATTACCCAAACCTTTGTGCTATGGGGCTTTCTTCAAGGGTTGACATCAATGACAGCCAACATTAATCAACATTCTCCCCTTTGGCATTGATGGAAACACTTTCGATGCAATGCTAGAATCATATCACTCACGCTCCTCTTGGAACCATGCCTTTGTCCTCGCATCTAATTGAAACCCCCTAGAACCATGCCTCCGTCCTTTGCATTTGATAAATCTTTCCCCTTTGTCATCAATGGAAAGGTATCTTTCCATCTAGAGATACTCCCCTAGCTGAATTATTAATCTTATGGTGCTTCCTCATGTACATCTAATACATATAGGATAAACATTAAAAAAATTCTATTGGAGTAGAAATAACTCAAGTCTTTGGTGAATATATTCAAAGGCTTCACATATTAGATGGTTTTGTAAAGATGTCGCCACTTGTTCTTTTGTGCCCACCTTACTCCAACTCTAATGTTCTTTTTGCAACTTGTTCATGTAGAAAGTGATAGTTGATTAGAATGTGCTTCATCTTGAGTGCATCAACTGGGTTTTGAGATACTAATGGCACTTGTATTATCACAATATATTGGAATGGAGCCATCATACTCAATCACGTATATCATCAGAAGTTTGTTTCATCCAAAGAACACATTATTTACAACATTGTTGTTCTTTGTATACTTTGCCTTGGTTGTAGATAGAGATCTTGATGATTGTTTCTTGCTTAACCATGATACCAAAACTCACCTAGTAGAATGTTGCTCCAGTTGCTTCGCCGGTCATCAATACAACTTGCCCAATGTCGCATGCATAGTAGGCAATAAGTGATATATCTTTTCCTTTAGGATACCATAATCCAAACTCTTTTGTTCCTTTGAGGATATCACGAAGATCCTCTTTACTACTAATACATGTGAGAGTTCCTTTGGTTGTTGCTTGAAATCATGCCACTGTCCGGTACTTGCATTATATCCAGTCTAGATGTTGTCACATATAGTAGAGTACCAATAATTGGTAGGTATTGCCTACGATACGTAGAACTTGAATCATCATCTTTTCTCAACTTACAAGCTGGTTTTGCATGGGGTGATAGGCCCGGTTGCAATCTTCCATTCGACCCTCTTTAGCATTTACGTGATATACTTGGTTTGAGAAATAAAATTCATGGTTTCTTTGATGTATTTGAAGTCGCAAAAAGACCAGGTTCTCTAAGTATGACATTTCAAATTCATTACGCATGTCTTTTGCAAATTTGTAAACTAACTTTGTCATCATCACTACACCAAAATAATATCATCAACATAAACTTCAATTAATAAAATATTACCTTGACTTACAATGATGTAGAGGTTGTTGTATGAACTTCCTTTTAGAACCCACCTTCTCTGAGGATACTTATGTTTTATGGAGTACCATGCTCTAGGAAACTGTTTTAGACCATACAAGGCTTTCTTTAATTTTCAAACATAGTCTACGTGTTCTCTGACAACTGAAATCCTTGGTTGTTCAATGTGAACTTCTTCTTCAGTTCCCCATTCAAAAAAGTGATTTTACGTCCATCTAATGTACTTTAACATTCTTTTAGACGTACATAAACTAAAAGCAAGCAGTTAGCACCATTAGACTAGGAAATTGTCTCTTCAAAGTCGGTTCCTTTATTTTGTGCATATCCTTTACATACTAGTATAGCTTTGTTCCTTGTAAACTATCCATCTTCATTCAGTTTATTTTGAAAACCCATTTTGTGTCGATCACATTCTTATTCTTTGGTCTTGGAACCAATTCCCAAGTGTCATTTTCTACTCCTATTTGATGGGGTCTTCATCCATGGCCTTATTCAAAATCCATCCTTCTTTGGCTTCTTCAAAACGTTTGGTTCAATTGTATATATAAGAGTACTAGGTGTGTTTTTTAGGGTGAGCAGTTTTTCTTCTTCTAGTCTCAACTCCTACGTCTTTGTTTCCAATAATGTGATCCTAAGGATGATTCTTCTATTTTCGTTTGCTAGGTGTCTTTACGGAGATAGCATTTGAACTTGCTCTTATGCTTCTGTCAGTTCTCTTCATCTTCATATTCATCTTCTCTCTGCTTTTTTCATCTTCTTCTTGAAAAGTTGTTCCATTGATTTGTTTTCTTCTTCCTTTGATTATGGTCTACTGTTTCATCAATTGTTATGTTGATGCTTTTCCACAACTTTGTTTAATCTTAGATTAGTAACACTTGTATGCTTTCCATGTACTTGAATAACCAACGAGAATTCCTTTGTCCACACAAGAGTCAAAACTTTTCTCGTTAATGTATCTTCTCTTTGATGTAGCATTTGCTTCCAAAATGCAGAGTGCTTCACATATCTTTGAGGGTCTTCCTTTCCATGAATCGTGGGAGTTTTATCCGGTGTTTTTGTATAGGCATTACTCTGTTTGAATGTGAACTATTGTATGCACACTACCAGGTGTCAAATATCTGTCAACTTTGGATCATTATCATTGTTTGAGCCATTTCTTGTCTTGTCACATTCTTTCTTTCAAACAACTCCATTCTGTTGGGTGTCTAGTGATGGAGAATTGCCTTTTTATTCCATGATTGTTGCGGTGAGTCCATAAATTCATTTGAGGTGGATTATCCTCCATTATCATAATAAGCATTTGAGTTCTTGAATCCATCTCATTTTCAACCATTTCCTTGTAGATCTTACTTGAAGCTTTCAAAGATTATGACTTCTTATTTAGAAAGAAAAATGGAGTCATTCTTGTATAATCATCAACTAATAAAATAAGGTATCTCTCACCTTTTAAGCCTTTGTTATTGGTTGGTCCAACTAGATCGGTATGCACAATTTCAGTGGTTTCGTTGATATTATTTTGATTTGAACACGGTCTTTGTTTTTCTTTCCTTGTTGTGTGCTTGCATAAAAGTGTTGGTTAGTTTAGGTGATCACGGTAGAATTTCTCACGGCCTTCTCTTTTATTTGACTTTGACAAGGTTATCAAAATGCATGTGACCCATTCTTCGATGCCATAGCCAACTTTCATCTTCCTTTCCTAGACAACACTTTTCATTTCAATTTAAACTTAACACATTATATGTTGCTTGAAGTTCTTACTTGACTATAGCGACCAATTTCCACGAACCTTCTTTTAGATCCATTTTCATGAATGAAAGTAACTTTATGACCTTGGTCTGCATTTGACTCACACTTAAATGTGTATGTTTCTTATCTTCTACTAGTAGAACATTTTACGCCTTTTTCATTCTTGTTCCTAATTCGGTTGTGCCTTTTCCGATGATTTTGGATGAATCATCATTTTTAGAGGCGATCCATCTCTTCCTTTCATAATGTAAGAAAAAATGTCTCTATCTGTCGTAATGTTTTCAGACATCCCTTGTCCAACATACCAACTACGTTTCTTACATTTTAGCTTGTGGAAGCGTGCATTCTTCGTGCTATTCTGCTCTTGCTTTCTTATCCATGTCATTTTGAGGTTCTTGTTTGTGACTCTATTGAAGTTCTAACTGGGAGGAATTTGTCATTACCATGGTACAGCCATGTGTCCAAAATTGATACATTGTAACATTCCACTTGATTGCTCAAAGATTCAAACCTGTTGTAACCTCTTCTCTTTGTTTCACTAGGTCTTCATGAATAACCCCTTTTTGTGTGGCTCTCAAAGTAGTTATTGTTCCTATTATTAGCTCTGCAATTTATAGCTTTATGTCCAAAATTATTATATGCATGTATAAACCAAAATATAGTTTGATACCTAGTAGTTGGAGATCTTCTACGAGGAGGTGCTCTTATGAATCCTTCTTCTTCTTGAGGGCATGCATCCATTGTTGATTCTAAAATCTAAATCTCGATTGGAGGAGTGTCCTTGTAATATTCATATATTTTTATCCCCTTTGATTGTTTTGCATAGCTTTTTGGATTGTTCTTTCTCTTTTTGTTTTGGAGACTTGATCCCTTTTATGTATGATTATTATCAAGTCCGGACTGCAATTTATAGCTTTATGTCCAAAATTATTACATGCATAACATAAACCAAAAAATATAGTTTGATACCTGGTAGTTGAAGATATTCTGAAAGGAGGTGCTCTTATGAATCCTTCTTCTTCTTGAGGCATGCCTATCTGTTGTTGATTCTAAAATCTAAATCTTCTCGGTGGAGGAGTGTCCTTGTAATATTCCTTGTATATATTTTTATCCCCTTTGATTGTTTTTGCATAGCTTTTTGGATTTGTTTCTTTCTCTTTTGTTTTGGAGCTTGATCCCTTTTATGTATGATTGTATCCAAGTCCGGACTTGTCAAGATGAGATTTTTGACTGTTGATAATGTCATCCAGAACTTTTGAGCTATTCTGCATATTTTTCTTTTGAATATCCTTTCTTAGTGTGACAATCTCTGCTTCCAGGTTCCCAATGATCTTGTCCTTTCCTTATAGTTGTTCTTTGAGTGCTTCTTCAATTCTTTTATCTTCTTCTATTTGAACCTTCAATTTTGTGATCATTTTTTCTAGTTCTTGAGTGTCTTTTTTCTTATCTAGTTCTGCTTGTAGTTTCTTGTTTTTCTTCTTTTCTCTTCTGATAACTTCTAGGCACTCATTAATTCTTCTCGGAAGTCAACTTTTGCCTCTTCAATTTCTTATTCATATGCTTCTTCATATTCTTCTTTGGAGTCTTCTTTATCAGAGTCTTCTACTGCCATGTGTTGTAACAGATTTTGAAAATTTCTCTACTTAGTGTCTTCACCCCAAATGTGTTTGAGGATCACATCAAGCTTATAAATTAACTAGATATCTCAACTCCAAATTACCAAATTACATCTTTCTTGCTGGGTGAGATAGCCACATATATGAATTGCAGTACTCAACATGATCAGGCTGGCATAGACAATGAACGTAGACCGACTATGGAGGATTTGTGAGCATGAAACCCCACCAACGCACGTTGTCACTCAAAGTATTGGTTGATCACTCATTCATGGAAAGTTACGCAGAGGGAGAACATGCAGTACATCGAAGAGTTATCTGAGCGTGGAAGTTAATGAGAAGGCTCATCTCTTAGTGTTTAATTATAAGAATTCACCCCTCGTTCTTCGTTGACTCTCTGCCTGGCACATGAACACAACCACCCAAGTATATGAATCCAAGTGAACAGAGTTGCGAATATCGTTGAACAATATAAAAATGGAATGAGAAGAAGAGTCCAAGCAATTGAAGAAACAAAGAAAAACTGAAGAAACGACAAATAAATCACCAAATACATAACACCAACACGTTCTGCATGCACGAAACACCACGAAAAGCCACCAATCTCATCATTTCGGGATTTTGATTATCATTTTTCACATCATGCTTCTTCCTCCGAAAGTCCAAAAGCCGATTCACGGTTCCATCATTGCGCCGACAGGTGACAGTCAAGGAGCTGGAGCATATACTAGCAGAAGTTAATATACACATGATACCAACTTCTGGAGAGCTTTCTCCAATAAGAACCATGGCTAATGGAAGTGTTGCCAATACCATTCGAGGTTTGGCAGCTGGCTTGGGAGTTTCTTGTAACATAACAGGGGCTTGCGGTAATGATGAACAAGGATAGATGTTCCTCACAAACATGAAGATGTCGGGGGTTAGTCTTCCACAATTAAGGATCAAAACAGGGCCGACTGGACAATGTGCATGTCTGGTTGATGCTGAAGGCAATTGTACCATGCGTCCTTGTCTGTCTGATGCAGTTAGACTCCAGGCCAGTAAGCTGAATGGTGATGATTTTAGAGGATCTTAACAGGATGGTGCATGTATATCGATGGATTTGGCCAGTTTTGAGGTGGTTCGGAACTTTAGATCACGACTGTTAGATTTATTAGAGTCTGGGAAAGTAAATCTTTGTTTTACAAATGAAGATGAAGCAAGAGAATTGATGAGTGGTGAGCCTAATGCAGATGCAGAGTCTGCTTTGGAGTTTTTGGCCAAATATTGTAGATGGGCTGTAGTAATGCTTGGTCCCAAAGGCTGCATGGCTTGGAATGGGAAAGAGATTGTTCGAGTTCCAGCCATCGAAGGGGCTGAGGTCATTGATATAACTGGTGCTGGGGATTTGTTCACAATTGGTTTTCTATATGGAATGATAAAGGGATGCCCATTAGATGACTGTTGCAGAATGAGATGTTGCAGTGGTGGTGCTGTGGTGCGTGTTTTTGGTGGGGAGCTCAATCCAGAGAGCTGGCAGTGGGCTTATAAGCAAATGCGGGTTCTAGGTCTTCCAAATCCAAATTTCACACATGGTTCTATAAGGGAACCTACTAATTAGAATCAGAATTTAATTGTTCAGTTGCAATTTTTCTGCCAAAAAATCATATTTCCATGCAATATTTGCCGATTATTTCAGTCTCAGTGTTGGTGAGTTTGAATTTTTTGAGTAAATTTTAAAAACATTGGCGGTGTAGAGGCTTTCTAAGAAATATTCAAATGCATTGTTTTAAATCAAACAAAGCGAGATGCTGAATCAACGAGAGAAGACTCTTGTTGGATTTTGTGAAGGGATGCTTTAAAGAGATGATTGCTACTGATGTAGCTTTCTGTGGTCTTGATATTCCTAATATTGATCCAGTTATTCATTATGAACTCCCGACAACTTCAGAGATTTTTGCGCATGGAGGCAGATCAAATACTGTTATAAACAGTTCAGAAATTAGGATTTTGTTTGTGCTTTTAAATTAGTTTGGATTACTATTATGATTAGTTAAATACGGTTGAAGTTAGTTAATTTTCAGTTATGATATGATGGAGATTCAACCTCCTTGAGAGAGGGAATTTATATAGAGGTTGATTCATTATAATATAGGGGGGGGGAGCCTGGGGGTAAACCTCTTTGGCAGAGAGCTCCTTTTGGAATGCAGAGTTATTTTGAAAGCCCAGAATGGAGTTATACAGAGTGACATGTTGAATTGATATTATGAGATTCATCACAGTCATTTCTTTCACTATGTTCTCTTTTTTGTTATATTATCTATCTGTTCTTTTATCCACTGAGTTAAAATCTGTTTGGAATTCATTTTACATGCTCCTTACACACAGTTGATAAGAGCTATGTTTTCAATGGTGACTGGTCAGAATTCACTCCAGATAAGTGCTCTGTATCAAGTTATCAGCCTTCAATTTTTTCTTCCAAAGTTATAGTGGAAATTCATCCTTGATAGATGCTTTCACTGTGATGGCCTTTTTCTTTTCTTTTTCTACTATTTTATCATGATTATTTATAGCTGAAAGATAGGATTATTTTGCCTCATTTTCCAAAAGTAATGTGATCACTGCTATGATCTCCTTTCTTCGGTTTTCACTTGACTCCATGCCCAATGGACTGTTTCCCTGGTCCAACCCTCAACCTTATTAAAAATATTTTCTAATAAGAAATCTGGCCTTCTTACTGTGATTATTGAATATTCCTGAGTAAAGAGCCCTTGGCTGTTGAGAGAACTATCCCTGAGTGTATTAGGTCAGAAGTACACTCAAAATCAAATTTTCAGGTATTGGCTTGCTGCAATTCAAGTCAAGTTCTGAACAACAAATAAATTTTTCTTTTTTAAAATGTGCTAAGGCTTGGCTCTATTACAGCCTAGAGTCAACTCTCGCGACAACATTTTTTGGCTCCATTGTCGGGGATGGAGGATGAAGTTATCTTCCCTAGGATACGACAAAGGTTCGATCTATCTCTTGATGGTGAAAATGGGATAGACATTCGATTGGCTTTGATTGTTCACTTGGCGACTCCTTGGTTGGTAGAATCTACATGTTTTTGTTGGCTACTCCACTGGTCTCAAATGTTGAAATCCTCCACTGCTCGGATTGCTGCAAGGCACTACGTGATGAGGTTTAGGATTTTTCCAGGTCACTTTATTGATGCAGGCACATGGTCTACTGTTCTTGGCACTTTACTGGAAAGTATCATCCCTAGATGGATACTATGTTGTAATAGATTTTGAAAATTTCTCTACTTAGTGTCTTCACCCCAAATGTGTTTGAGGATCACATCAAGCTTATAAATTAACTAGAGATCTCAACTCCAAATTACCTCTAACTTGTATCATATTGTTGAAGGCCTTGTAGGGATTTTTGGGAAGAAAGTTTGTGTTCTGGGGTCTCTCAGTAGAACACTTGAAATAACAACATGGTGGTGAAGTGCTCTTATTTCGAGAATTTTTTTCACCACACCAGTGGTCGCTGTGGTGCTAAAGGGATTCATAACTTATTGTGAAAGTGGAAAATATGGCCTCTTTGGAAATGGTGGCCTGATAATGTTTGATGTGAGTTCAATGACATTCAAGTATCAATTTGTTGATCCTGTGCTTATACTTGGAATTATTGTAGGAATAGTGGGAGCGGTCTACAACTACCTTCTTGAGAAGACTCTAAGACTCTATGAATCGGAAGGAACCTATATCCAACATTCTTCTTGCCTGTATTGTCTTCATCTTTACATCTTGTTGTAATTTCTGGACTTCCATGGCTTGTAAAATGCAAGCCTTGTCCGCCAGTGAAAATGATCAGTGAAGAATGTCCTAGCACTAATAGCACAAGAAACTTCAGCCATTCAACTATCCAGTAGTGGCTTCATCCTATTGAAGTGGTTAATGCTAGAGAATTGCCACCAGTTCTAGTAGACCGTTACAATGAAGATGGAGGTGAAGGGACAACCCTTTGTGGTATGTTTCCTGAAATTCGAAGGGCCTGGGCTTCTGTTGACAACTCTCTGTTTCTTTGGTGGTTTGATAAATGGGATGGACATTGCCCAGAGTATAGTGGTGAGGAGCAACCCATTTGTGTTGTTGGTCTTGACAAAGCTAAACCTGGAATTTTTGTGGAAACCATACAATATATTTTGGTTCTAGATACTCCTATTGAGTTGATTTTACTAGGCGTATGCTGCAGTAGTAGTGGTGATAGAACATATCCGTATGCCGAACTTTCTTTGCAACCATTGCCCAAGTATACAATACCATATGATGGTGTAAACCATGACTTGTGTAGCATGCACAGATAATGGTCACATCTTTCTTGCTGGGCGAGATAGCCACATATATGAATTGCAATACTCAACATGATCAGGCTGGAATAGACGATGAACGTAGACCGGCTATGGAGGATTTGTGAGCGTGAAACCCCACCAACGCATGCTGTCGCTCAAAGTATTGGTTGATCACTCGATCGTGGAAAGTTACGCAGAGGGAGAACATGCAGTACGTCGAAGAGTTATCCAAGTGTGGCAGTTAATGAGAAGGCTCATCTCTTCGTGTTTAATTATAAGAATTCTCCCCTCATCCTTCATTGACTCTCCGCCTGGCACATGAAAACAGCCACCCAAGTATATGAATCCAAGTGAATAGAGTTGCAAATATCGTTGAACAATCTAAAAATGGAACGAGAAGAAGAGTCCAAGCGATTGAAGAAACAAAGAAAAACTGAAGAAACGACAAATAAATCACCAAATACATAACACCAACACATGTCGCATGCACGAAACACCACAAAAATCCACCAATCTCGTCATTTCGGGATTTTTATTATCGTTTTTCACATCATGCTTCTTCCTCCGAAAGTCCGAAAGCCGATTCACAGTTCCATCATTGCGCCAACAGGTGGCAGTCGAGGAGCTGGAGCATATACTAGCAGAAGTTAATATACACATGATACCAACTTCTGGAGAGCTTTCTCCAATAAGAACCATGGCTGATGGAAGTGTTGCCAATACCATTCGAGGTTTGGCAGTAGGCTTGGGAGTTTCTTGTAACATAACAGGGGCTTGCGGTAATGATGAACAAGGACATATGTTCCTCACAAACATGAAGATGCCGGGTGTTAGTCTTCCACAATTAAGGATCAAAATAGGGCTGACTGGACAGTGTGCAAGTCTGGTTGATGATGAAGGCAATCGTACCATGCGTCCTTGCCTATCTGATGCAGTTAGACTCCAGGCCAGTAAGTTGAATGGTGATGATTTTAGAGGATCTTAGCAAGATGGTGCATGTATATCGATGGATTTGGCCAGTTTTGAGGTGGTTTGAAACTTTAGATCACGAATGTTAGATTTATTAGAGTCTGGGAAAGTAAATCTTTGTTTTGCAAATGAAGATGAAGTAAGAGAATTTATGAGTGGTGAGCCTAATGCAGATGTAGAGTCTGCTTTGATGTTTTTGGCCAAATATTGTAGATGGGTTGTAGTAATGCTTGGTCCCAAAGGCTGCATGGCTCGGAATGGGAAAGAGATTGTTCGAGTTTCAGCCATCGAAGGGGCAGAGGTCATTGATATAACTGGTGCTGGGGATTTGTTCGCAAGTGGTTTTCTATATGGAATGATAAAGGGCCTCCCATTAGCTGACTGCTGCAGAATGAGATGTTGCAGTGGTGGTGCTTTGGTGCGTGTTTTTGGTGGGGAGGTCAATCCAGAGAGCTAGCAGCAGGCTTACAAGCAAATGCAGGTTCTAGGTCTTCCAGCTCCAAATTTCGCACATGGTTCTATAAGGGAACCTACTAATTAGAATCATAATTTAATTGTTCGGCTGCAATTTTTCTGCCAAAAAATCAGATTTCCATGCAATATTTTCCGATTATTTCATTCTCAGTGTCAGTGAGTTTGAATTTGTCGAGTAAGTTTTAAAAATATTGGCGGCGCAGAGGCTTTCTAAGAAATAATCAAATGTATCATTTTAAATCAAACAAAGCGAGATGTTGAATCAACAAGAGAAGACTCTTGTTGGCTTTTGCAAAGGGACGCTTTAAAGAGCTGATTGCTACTGATGTAGCTGTCCATGGTCTTGATATTCCTAATATTGATCCATTTATTCATTATGAACTCCCGACAACTTCAGAGATTTTTGCGCATGGAGGCAGATCAAATACTATTATAAACAGTTCATAAATTAGGATTTTGTTTGTGCTTTTAAATTAGTTTGGATTACTGTTATGATTAGTTAAAGACGGTTGAAGTTAGTTAATTTTCAGTTATGATATGATGCAGATCCAACCTCCTTGAGAGAGGGAATTTATATAGAGGTTCATTCATTGTAATATAGGGGGGGGAGCCAGGGGGTAAACCTCTTTGGCAGAGAGCTCCTTTTGGAACGCAGAGTTATTTTGAAAGCCCAGAATGGAGTTATACAGAGTGACATGTTGACTTGATATTATGAGATTCATCACGGTCATTTCTTTCACTATGTTCTCTTTTTTTTCATATTATCTATCTGTTCTTTTATCGACTGAGTTAAAATCTGTTTGGAATTCATTTTACATGCTCCTTACACACAGTTGATAAGAGTTCTGTTTTCAATGGTGACTGGTCAGAATTCACTCTAGATAAGTGCTCTGTATCAAGTTATTAGCCTTCAATTATTTCTTCCAAAGTTATAGTGGAAATTCATCCTTGATAGATGCTTTCACTGTGATGGCCTTTTTCTTTTCTTTTTCTGCTATTTTATCATGATTATTTATAGCTGAAAGATAGACTTATTTTGCCTCATTTTCCACAAGTGATGCGATCGCCGCTATGATCTCCTTTCTTCATTTTTCACTTGATTCCATGCCCAATGGACTGTTTCCCTGGTCCAACCCCCAACCTTATTAAAAATCTTTTCTAATAAGAAATCTGGCCTTCTTACTATGATTATTGAATATTCCTGAGTAAAGAGCCCTTGGCTGTTGAGAGAACTATCTCTGAGTGTATTAGGTCAGAAGTACACTCAAAATCAA
>SNQJ01S0226471.1:0-11782 GCA_010110895.2 Picea sitchensis | reverse complement strand
AAGTAATGGTGCATGGCACGTACATCTTCAAAAATGTGTTTTTTAAGAAGAGTTGCTCAGTGATGGCTTGGCAAAAATAACAAGTAATGTGGCGTAATTCCTAGTATGCATGTATGGTGCAATTTAGGGTTATAACAAAGAGGAATAGAGAACCTACAACCATGAATATGAATTCACGGTGTTGTGTGTCAGCATAGGTAATGTAGGGACAAGTTCAAATGGGCATGGATAAGGCAAGGAAGAAAACATGAATTTGGTGGAGACTATAAAAGATCCTGCAGAGAGATGTTCTAAGCTATAAGGTTTATAATGAGAGGATTATGAAAGGCAAATAGGAGAAATATGTCATAAACATCAGGTTGTTACAAATCTTGTATAGAATAGATAAGAAAGTGGATACAAGGACATGCTTAAGAAAATCAAAGATCCATAGGTCTCATGATAAAAGAAGAGAAATGAGAAGTGTTGATAGGCATCACCATCACTCACCGAGGAATTCATTTAGGAGAGAACACAGTAGTTCAAGTCCATATTTTGTCAAGAACCATAAGAGAAGGTCTGGAGTGGATGAATTGCAAGAGAAATGAATAAGATAAAACCTCGTACCTTTGATGGTGAGCACAAGAAAGATGAGGATGAAGATACTTGGATGTTGTGCATGAGGAAGTACTTTCAATTGAACAATTATTCCTCACAAGTAGAAGGAATAATTTTGATCTGCTAGGTCAAGGGAAAAACAACAATGTGGTGGGACCAACTTGTACTAGTGCAACACATCAATGAGAAGAAGGTTACTTGGAAGGTGTTCAAAAGGTATTTTCAAAAGAAGTACTTAAGAAAGAATTGTTATGATATAAAGATAAAGGAGTTCTTAGAACTCAATCTTGGGAGTATGACCATGGATGAGTATGAAAGAAGATTCTTAAAGTTGTTGAAATATGTTCACTTCATCAAGGATGAACATTTCAAGATTCAAAGGTACATGAGTGGGTTTCCATCAATTTTCAGTGATAAGATACAGTATGATGATCCCAAGACACTGGAGGAAACTATAAGGAGATCTAAATGCATCTATGATCAACATAGAGGAATACCAACTTTCCAAAAGGTTTGGGAAGACTAGAAAAAAGGAAAGATGGAGAAAAATAAGAAGGGGACCAAGCCACCATTCTTCAAAAATAATTATTAGGGACAATCATCTTCCAAGGAGCCCAGAATGACAGAAACAATGGGGAAAATACCAAGGCAACAACCTATGAAATGTTGGGGTTGTAAGGGAGATCACATGTACAAATATTTCCCTCGTAGAGGTGAAAAAGTGAGGACTTTTCAAAATGTACAACAAGTTGATACAATTGAGAACGTGGGTAGAAGCATGCCAAGGATCTATGCATCCATGGATAATAAGAAATATGAGTTTCAATCATACATGATTGAAGTGTAAGGTGAGATAAATTCGCATACTATGATTGATTCAGGAGCTATTCATAGTTATATAGATCCTAAGATGGTGGAAATATTTCATTTTCCAATGAGAAAACTTGGGAAATCATTGTTGGTTTATTTAGCTACAATAACTAAAAGAAGAATTAATTAGTTGGTTAAGGAATGTCCAATGTACATGAATGGGCTGAGCACAAAGGAAGATTTGAATATCACGCCTTTGGGATCATATGATTTCCTCATTGGTATGGATTGGTTGTACATGCATCATGTTGTCCTATATTGTTACAAAAAGGAATTTACTTGCTTGGATGAAGAAGAAATTTGAGGATAGTTTAGGGTATTCCCCGGGAAATCACTATAAAAGAAGTTTTATCCTTACAGCTGGAAAGAATCTTTAGGAAAATATGTCAAATATTTGCATCACATATGAAAGAGACACCTAATGATAAAGTGCCAAGAATTGAAGACTATGATGTCCTAAAATAGTTTGAATATGTATTTAGAGAAATATCAGAGTTCCCACCCAAGAGAAATATTGATTTCTCTATCAATATGATGCTTGGAGAATCCCTAGTGTCCAAGACTCCTTATAGGATGAGCACACTAGAGATGAAGGAATTACAAATGTAGTTTGAATAATTTTTGAAGAATTTTTTAATAAGTTTGAATTACAAATGCAGTGTGTCACCTTGGGGTGCCCCAGTGCTATTTGTGAAAAAGAAGGATGGTACCTTGAGGCTTTGGATTGACTTCTGAGAAATGAATATGGTGATTGTGAAGAATAGGTATAATTTGCCAAGGATAAATGACCTTTTTTGTTAGCTAAAAGATGAAAAATGATTCTCCAAGATTGACCTCAGGTTAGGCTATCATCAGGTGAGGATTATAGAAGAAGATATCAACAAGATTTCCTTCAGAACAAGGTATGGCCATTATGAATTTAAAGTGGTGCCATTTGGGTTGTCAAATGGATCAAATGTCTTTATGTGTTTGATGAATGGAATATTCAGATATTACTAGGATAATTTTTTCATTGTCTTCTTGGATGACATACTTATCTACTCCAAGTCTGAAGAAGAACATGGGAAACACTTGAGAATGGTGCTACAAGTATTGAGGGAGCCTCAGTTGTATGCAAAGTTGAACAAGTTCTCATTCTATCAGAGGCAGATACATTACCTGGGACATATCATTTCATAGGAAGGGATAGTTCTGGATCATGAGAAGATAAGAGCCATTGAGGGATGGCCAATACCAAAGAATGTATCAGAGGTGAGATCTTGCATGGGGCTTGCAGAGTACTATAGAAGATTTATTGAAGGTTTTTCAAGGATTTCACACCCAATTAATTATTTGCAGAAGAAAGATGTGAAGTTTGAATGGACCTCTTATTGTGAAAGAAGTTTTCAATACTTTAAATATTTACTGACAAGTGCACTGATTTTGGGGATTGTTGATCCAAATGAAGAATTCATTGTGTGCACTAATGCATGCAAAGAAGGGCTTGGGGGGTTCCTTAATAAAAATGGGCATGTGATATGCTATGATTCAAGGAAGATGAAAGAGCATGAAAGAAATTATTCCATTCATGATTTAGAATTGGAAGCCATAGTGCATGCCTTGAAGATGTGGAGGCACTATCTCATGGGAAGAAGATTTGAGCTGAGGAGATACCATAGTAGTCTAAAATATTTGTTTAGACAACCAAATTTGAATACCAAACAAAGTAGATCGTTGAAATTCATCAGTGAATATGAATTTGATACAAATTATATCAAGGGAAAAGAGAACAAGGTGGATGATACACTCAGTAGGAGAGTGCATGAGATGTATGCTACAACCATTAGCATGTATAAATATGATTTGAAGGACATAATTTTGGAAGCTGAAAAATCATATCAACATTATATGGAGATAAATGAAAAACTACAACAAGGTGATTTGCAGTAGAAAATTGAAGACTATGAACTAAGAGAGGATGGAATCCTCATGTATAGGGGAAAATTTTATATGCCTAATTTTCAAGAGATGAAAAATCTAGTGCTAAGAGATATGCATAAAGTTCCTTATGTTGGGCACCCAAGGTACTAGAAAACAATTTCAATTGTCAAGAGCCAATATTTTTGGCTTGGTATGAAGAACGAGGTGGATGAGTATATTTATAGATGTCTAGAATGTTAGAAAGTCATGGATGAGAACAAACACCCAACCTTTTTTCTACAACCATTTCCCATTCTTGAGTGGAAATGAGAAGTGGTAATAATTGATTTCATCACCAAGATGCCTAGAATAGCCAATCAACATGATTCCATCATGGTGGTGGTGGATAATATTACTAAATTTTCTCACTTTATTCTAGTGAAACTTGCTCACAAGGAATCTAACATTGCATATATTTATATGAGGGAAATTTCCAGGCTACATGGTGTGCCTAAGGAAATTGTTTCTGACATAGATCCCAAGTTTACATCAAAATTTTGGAAGGGATTATTCAAAGTATTTGGGATGAATATGAACTTTAGCACAAAATATCATCCATATCCATATGGGAAAATAGAAAGTATCGATCGGGTGATTGAAGATATCTTGAGGATGTATGTGATGGATAAACCATCAAAATGTGAAGCTTATTTGCACTTAGTGGAATTTTATTATAATAATGGGTATCATGCATCTTTAAAGATGGGCCCATTTGAGGCACTATATGGCATAAAGTGAAATACACCAATGAGTTGGGACAACCAACAAGTAGAGAAGTGGTTGGGCCAGAATTTCTTAGGGAAATGGAAGAACAAATGATGGAAATTAAGCAAAATTTGAAGGGTTCTCAAGATAGGAATAAAAGATATGAAGATAAAGGCAGAACTCATAGAGAATTTAAAGTGGGTGATTATGTGTTCTTAATAGTGAAGTCTAGGAGAAGTTCCATGAGGTTGGGGAAATGTACAAAACTAGCAGCAAGATATTGTGGACCCTTTGAAATCCTGGAGAGGATTGGTCTTGTTGCATACATGCTTGCACTACCTGCATCCATGTGCGTTCATAATGTATTCCATGTATATTTTCTTAAAAAGTATGTACCTAATGCTAATCATGTAATTGATTGGAATGTGATTCAGGTGGAGCAAGAAGGATATTTCTAAGTACAACCAGTGTGCATATTGGATCAAATGTTCAAGTTTCTTTGGAATCAAGCAATATGGTCAGTAAAGGTCCAATGGACATGTTACAGTCCTGAATATGCAACCTGAGAGAATGAAGATTCCAGACAAGAAGAGTACCCACATCTTTTTAAGTAGGGATGATTTTAAGGATGGAAATTTATTTTAAAATATAGAAACCTTGGCGAATATTACTAATCCTTCATATGCCAACCATAAAATGTTTGGTGATATTTTTGTAAAAATATTCAAATTTCTAAGGATTTTATATAGTTTGTATAAAGTTTTGGCAATTTTTAAGGTAAAAAAAAATTATGCTATAGAATTAGAGAGAATCATTTTTAGAATGAGGAATATTTTTTGGGGAAAAACCATGGAAAATTAGCCCATGAGCGAAATTTAGCCCCTAAAACCACCCATGTTTTTAATACTTTTGAAGATTTTTATTGTACATGTGTATATAATGCATCGAGGACAACACATAAATAAGGGGAAAGGTAATGTAATACCCCTAGGTTGAACCCCAATTTTAAATGTACATATAGGATGGTGATCCAATATATTTTGGTCCAAAGTTCATTTGTATATGTATTTTGAGGCCATAGTGTATGTGTGGTTATTAGGATACTGATCTAGATGCTAAAAGGCCAGTGAGCCTATCATTGTAATATGTAATCACACCCATATTATTAATAAAAATACATCATTGTTGCAAACCAACCAGGAAAAAGAGAATGGGGATATAGAACTCCACTAGAAGGGAAAGGAGGCTAAGGGTCTAGGAAGAGGGGCTAAGCCAAGGGGGCTTAAGACAAGGAAATATTATAATAATATTTCCTAAAGTCTAATTTATGGGATATGTTTATATTTATCTTAAGTTCCTAATGATGAGGAACATATCACCCAAGTGGGGACAAGGTAGTTCCCAACATGACAAGTGTCAAGTTGGGAACATGCATACTTAAAGTAAGAACTTGGTACATTTTTGCTATCACTCTCTCATTATTGACTCACTCACTCTCGTGATATGTACAATATACCATCCATCATCCATACAGATACTTGGGAAATATTTGGAAGCTATTTTTAACCAGTGAGCCTAGGTAATTTGGGAAGAAGAAGCAAGTTGTCAGGCCCGCGTGAAATTTGAAGAAGTTGGTTTTCAGGCCCATGAGCATTCTCTTTGTGTCAGAGAAATACTAGGAATTGTTTAACTGGGTGCCAAGCTCCAACTACAGGGATCTGAGACTTTTTGTTTCATCTGTTGTTGAAGCCTCGGAAAGGAAGTGGGAAAACCGAAGGACTGTTGAGCAGAGAAGGGGTACACTTCCTGGGATGGGACAAGTTGTAGGGAATGAGATGATGCATGTTGATATCTAGAGTTGGCACCTTATTCTGAGCATATATGTTGTTGATAGACCTTAGTCTGGCTTAGGAAGCCTTACCTGGTGGAGTATCGAGCTCAACTAAGGAGTGACTTGCTGCTGATATTTTATGAGTAGAAAAATCTATGGCTAGGAGGAAAGTCCAAGGTCTGCACACAATTGGTGAATTATTCATAAGATAAGTTTCTTCTATGTATTTGTTTTAAATGTTGTTTTATTATTTATTATATTCGTTTTTTGGGTTTTATGTTATAATTATGTTTGTGAATTATTGTTGTTAGAAATGCATGTCTTCTCATGTGTAGATCATTTTATTTCATTAAATGGTACCAGAGGTGGAATTTTCATGTGGCATGGCCCAACTTGGCACTAGGGATGCTACATTAATGATCTAAGACACAATCTCAAATCCTATATTGAATACATATCCAGTTGCAAAATTCTTAGTACTCAGCTTCAGTAGAGGACAATGAAATAGTTGGTTGTTTTTTACTACTCCAAGACATAATCACATATCATATATTGAATGCATATCCAATGGTTGATTTTTTATCATCTAGATCACCTGCCCAATCATAATCCAAATAACATGTGAACTAAACATTCAAATGATTAGTGTATTTAAAAAACAAAATCAATAATTCCTTTTAGGTATCAAATAACTCTCTTGGCATCTTTCCAATGGGTCTCATGTGGCTTAGCCATGAATTGGCTAAGTATGTTGACTAAGTATGAAATATCAGGTCTTGTTGTGGTTAAGAAATTTAAACTTCCCACCAATTGTCTATACAAAGTACCATTTAATTATTTTGTATCATCATCAATATAAAGATTAGCATTATGTCTAATGGATTAGACATTGGTTTGCAGTCATTCATGTTGAATCTTTTGATAAGTTCATTTTCACACTTACTTTGAGTGAGAAAATTTTTATCATCTCCCCTCTGTTATTCAGTTCCTAAACAATAATGTTTATCTCCAATATATTTCATTTCAAATTCCTATTATAGTTGTCTTTTGATTTCATCAATCAAACTTGTATCACTTCTTGTTATGATTAAATCATCAACATACAATGAAATCAAAGAAACATTTCCATATTCATCTTTCTTAATGCAAATATTTGGATCACAAAATTACCTTTTATAAATCCTAGCTAGAAGAAGAATTTATCAATTTGTATATACCATTATCTCAGATCATGTTTGAGACCATACAATGATTTCTTTAACTTTCATACAAGATGTTCTTGTCCTTACTTTAAAAAACCTTCTAGTTGAACAAGGTACACTTCTTCTGATGTAAATCACAATTGTTTTTAGTATCTAATTCAATCATAAGTCTAATGGTTTCATTTTAGCTATAGGTAAAAACGTGTCATCATAATCTATTCCTTCCTTTTGTGAATAGCCTTTTGCAACCAATCTAGCTTGAATAAAATTGTTTATACTACCATCAGAATTGAACTTAGATTTGTACATCCATTTTGAGGTTATAGGAACTTTATTTTCAGGTAGTTTAGTTGGTTATCAAGTGTCATTTTTCAAAATGGAATCATATTCCTTTTTTATAGCATTCATACATTCTTTATGAACCTTTGCTTTATCAAAATTTAAAGGTTCTTCAACACACATGAATTGAGACATAAAGGCATACTATTTAGACCTAATTGGTGTCTTGATTTTCCTTGTTGATCTTTTTAGTGCCTTACTGCTTGGTGGAGTAGCTCCACTCTTTCTTGGTGTACTCATACTACTTTTATTTTCAATACCACTTTGAGATTCAACATCATCTTATTCATCTTCACTTCTTCTACCTTTTCACTTCCAATGCCTTCTTCAAGAAGTTTCAGTACATATTTACTATCATCATCTACATACTCATGAAATATAACATCCCTAATTGCAAATACTTTATGAGTAATAGGATTATAGATTTTGTAAGTTTTATGGTCAACACAATAACCACTGAAAATACATTTGACTGACTTTGCATCAAGTTTCCTTCTATTTTCTTTTGGGGTGTGAGAAAATGATTTACTCCCAAAAAATATCAAATGATTAACAACTAGTTCATCTCCATTGAATGCTTCATAAAGAGTTTTACTCTCTAAAAACTTGGTTGGACTTCTATTTTGTAAATACATAGTTGCACTTACAGCTTCAACCACAAACTATTAGGGAGATTCTTACCTTTGAGAATGCTTCTAGCAAACTCTACTATGTTTCTGTTCTTCCACTCAAACACACCATTTGCTAAGGAGTATGTGGAACCATACATTGTTTTTGAATTCCAATATCTTTGCAATAATTTAAGAATTATCTTGACGTTTATTATCTTTTGTGATTTGATCTAAATATCTTGATATGTTCACTTTTTTTTTCCAAGAAAAAAAACATATCTTCAATTCTAGAGAAAAATAAGTTATAATTCGTAGGCGCAGTTGAGCATACAATAGAACCATCAACACACTTATCATTGAGTATTTTTTCATATACATCCATGAAGGCCACTAGACAACTTATACAAAGGAAAAAAAATTGGTTCAAAACTAGTTCCAACCATAACTATGACCAAAACATCAACCTTGTACTGAGAATATACCCAACTTGGAAAAATTGATTGATTACAAATGATAAAAATCATCCTCCCTTTTGGATATTAGTTCTGCAGCAAGGAGTTCCTCCATCACCATATGGTTGACAAAAAAATGAAATGGATCTTGAGAAAATGAATTAGCAGTTCTATTTAGTTCTCTATAAATATGTGTAAATGTGATCATGCTAAAAGAAGCATAAATAATTTTTAAACACAGACCAATTTGATGAAGATCCAAGTTAAAAAGTTGTAACGATTCCTTCATCCAATCTATAGTTAGTTTCAAATCTCCATAAACCTGGAGCTCGATCACATTCCTCTCACCCACACATTTAAGTAGAGAAAACAAAGAACACAACTCTTGTTTATTGTTGGTGCCCGAATCGAGATTGGATTTTCCAACAATGAAATGAATATCTAAATAATGTAAAATGAAACCCAATCTTTAGTCCCTTCTCGGTCTTTGTTAAGGCATTGAGTACCAATATTTTTCAACACGTTATAAGGGCCATAGTACTTCGGTGATAATTTATTATCCTTCTTAGCTTGTTTGAGGGACATTTGTTTGTATGGTTGTAGTCTTGAAAATACCCAATCCCCTACTTCAAAACTTCTTTCAATACAATGTTGATATTCTTTTTGTTTCATGTGATTATGTTCCATGGTTAGGTTGTCCTTTAAGAGTTGGAGAACTTATTGTTTATGCTCAATGTGATCTTCCACTACTTGAACCTTATATTTTTCTTTTAGAGAAGAAGTGATGGAAGGTGGGTGATATCCATAAAGTGCCATAAATGGTGTCATTTTTGTTGCAATATGAAAGGAAGTGTTATACCACCATTCTTCCAAGGGTAACCACTTGAACCATTGTGTTTGTTTATTAGAGACAAAGAAACGAAGGTAGCATTTCAGACATTTGTTCATTATCTTGGTTTTTCCATCATATTGAGGATGATAAGATGAGTTATGATCCAATTGAGTACCCAAACAAGAAAATAATTATGTACAAAAATGTCCAGTGAAGATGGGATCTCTGTCACTTACAATTATCTTTGGGATTCCATGTATATTTTGAACTGTATCCATGAATGTGGTGGCAACTGTACTGGATTTCAAAGGATGAGAGAGTGCACATAAGTGTGTGTACTTGGTCAGTCTATCAAAAATCACCATGATGACACTCTTTCCTTCAGACTTCGATAACCCTGTGATGAAATGCATGGAAACCTCCTCCCAATGATGACTTGGGATGGATAATGGTTGTAAAATACATGGGGTCTTAATTGTTTCCACCTTATTTTGTTGGAAAACCAAACATTCTTCCACAAACCTTTGAAAATCAGTTTTAAGGCCATCCCAAAAAATTTCCTTCTTGACCCTATGGTAGGTTTTCAAAAATCCTGAGTTCCCTCCTTCCAGAGAGGTGTGCAATTCCAAGAGTACATTTTGTTTGAGTTGGGAGTTCTTACATAAATATAAGAGATCTTTGTACCATAGTGAATAATTTTTCCATGTAAAAGTATTTGATGCATTGGAATCCTACTGCAACCTTTGAATGAGAGTCCACATGTTTTAGTCATTCTTCCATTCATCCCTCGCTTCTATTATCCAATCGAGTTGGATGATCGAGATAGAACAAAGAAATACCTCAACATATTCATCCTTTCTTAAGAGTGCATCTTCCACAACATTTTGCTTCCCTTTCTTGTAGATGATTTCAAAATCGTAAACCAACATCTTGGTCACCCATTTTTGTTGTTCTTCTGAAGATAATATTTGTTCTAAGAAGTATTTAAGACTATTGTTAGCAACAAATTTTGTCTTAGGCACAAAAGTACCCAGGTCTGCAAGTTGCACGGGAATCTCCCAAGCGCGGCACAAGAGAATCCCTTTTCCATTTACAAGTCAAGCGAGTGAGCAAAGTTTTGTTGACAGCAGCCAATATCCACCTACAAAGTAGATTGACGGTCATTGGGTTTTCGGGGCTGTCAAGTTGTCTGAGATTTAGCGCATGATATAGCTCCCATATTTCAAAACAAGTATGGGTCGTCCGATCCAATTGGGATAGTTGGCAGCCAGTCGGCGTATCGGGGATCGGTGTTTCGGGAGACAAGGAGCCTCCCACTTATTGCAGTGAAATCGTTGATCGGCGAAATGCCGAAAGCAACTTTGGAGCCGAGCCCACGGTCCTAGCGCCAGGTCACGCCAAGCGAGCCTGTGGATGAAGTGGTCCCCCTTTCAAATAGCGGATGCTACCTCAACCATTTATCTTAAGGACACGCGGCGCACATCCGTGCCACGTCGACATTCGAGAATTCAAGGAGTAAGCACTCCTCGTCATTTCACCTCTCGAAACCTCTAATCCCGAAGTGTCGAAAGTGCCCAGAATCAGACCCATGGTTTTGGCGCCTGGTCACAAGGAGCAGGCCTGGAGGATGGGCGCTAGAATTTATCATTCGGTAAGACGGGTCCCAAGCGCCCAGAGAAATCTTAGCTGTCCACCCCGGAGGAACGCGTGGCGTGCGATTAGGTTCTATGCCTTTTCACCCATCGCGACTTCGAAGCATAAGGAACAACTCTCTCACATCCCCGAAATGTCGAAAGCACCTTTGAAGGTAGGCGTAGGGTAACGGCCCATGGTCACTTGAGAAAGTAGAAAGGGTTGTACAAAAGGGAGGCCAAAAGCATTGAATTGAGTTTCAGAAGGGGGGCACTGTGTTCTCTAGACGCTGGTTCAACGTGATCTAAATCTCGGTACCTGCTGGGAATGAATGAAGAAGAGAAAGGGTGGTTGAAACCTCGCCTCACTCATTAATTGCAAATTATGGATGTCCCGACTGAAAATCTTACCCGAGATGGTCCTTTGTACTGGTTCTTTCCATGGAAGCCACGATGAGTCCTCAACTCACCAGAGAAGCCTGCGCACGCTAATTTAGCATTTAAGGGATCAGCTACCCCCTGGCACGAGCCATGCAGAATTAAGGTGGCGTATGACAGAGGAGTGCATGCTAGATTTGATTGAAGAGACTCCTCGTCCTGAAATTCTGGTAGGCGTCTGTTGGGAAAATGTTTAGGGATATATATACTTAGTTTTGAGATTTTTCAGGGCATCAATGGTAGAGCGAAGCTCCAGATTGTAATGTTTTAACAAATACTCTAGTTCTCTGGTTATGCATCTATATGTAAGATTTC
>SNQJ01S0226469.1:0-14608 GCA_010110895.2 Picea sitchensis | reverse complement strand
CTTGGTCAATATTAGTATACCCACAGATTCACCTATTACATGGTCTGGGGGTAAGCACAAACCTCTGGCCCCATCCCACACAACTACTTAAACTACCCACAGATTCACATATTACATGGTCTTCGAGCCATCAATTTCTCCAAACAGGTAGCACCTCCAACGCCTATATGATTCCAGAAATGACAGAAAAGGTTCTAAGTTCCTGGTTCCTGGTTTTCTACATTAATTTTCCTATGATCTCAGAGCAAGATCGATTTTATCTAATCGATTGTTACATTAGAGATATGAGATATCTCCTGCAAGCCAGGTCGCCATGAACCCTATCAACACCATTTAAGGTCAGTAATCTCTACCCATTGAATTAGCAGTTTCTGATGCTTTTATGTTAGGTCTGCCTTTGAGATCCACATCAAGCATGGTTTTATGAAAACTTGATGTTTATTTTTCATCGTTTTATGATGCTTTAATGCTAATTGAAATAGTATGCATAATAGTAGGGATTGTTTTCTATGTTTTCTAGGGACAGTTTTGACTTGAATTCCTGAATGAAGAATGAAGAACTGCTAATTCAAAACTTAATGTGCAGGTATTGTTTTCTAGGGATAGTTTTGACTTGAATTCCTTAATGAATTGATAGGGAAAACAACTATAGGTTGCCAGAATAGGGAATGTTCTATGTTTAATGGAGAGATTAATTAAAAGATTAATGATGGATTTCTTTTTAGATTAGAGATTAAAGTTAAAAACATAGATTTTTTCTTTAAATTTTAAATTAGAGATTAAGGTTAAAAATATAGGTTTCCTCTTTAGATTAGAAACTACAGTTTCAAATCTAAAGGAATTTTGTACATTAAATAGTCAAATTTGTACATAAAGAAGATATTTCCATTAAACACATAACTAAACTGTAAACTTCAATTAAATTAATTCCTGGTTGTCTCTCTTAGACATGGATCTCTCACCTCTTCATTGTTTATTGTGTCACAACGAATATCTTGGCAGAGCGACTTCCAATGTTTCTCCAGGAAACGTAGAAGCTGGCAGACCTCCCACTCTGAGCATGGTTCTGTTCCATTAAACACATAAATAAACTGTAAACTTCAATTAAATTGATTCCTAACCCTCTCTCTGAGACATGGATCCCTCACCTCTTCATCGTTTATTGTGTCACTGCGAATATCTTGGCAGAGCGACTTCCAATGTTTCTCTAGGAAATGTAGAAGCTGGCAGACCTCCCACTTTCAACATGGTTCTGTGAAAGAACGCAAAGTTGGCAGTACATGCCCCGATGGGGGTCGTAAGGCATTATGTTAGATATGATTTTCTATTTCATTTAAAATTTCACATGTTCTATTTATTTTAAACAATTTATTTATTTTATAGGTTATTTAACTTAATTATATTATTTTATTAAATATTATAGGCATTGAATTTATTTTACATATATATTAATTTATTCTATTTATTAGTTTAAGTGTTGTAATTTTTTTTCTTTAATAAGTTTATTTTAAGGTTTTCATTAAATTTTTTTTTGGTAAAGTGTTGTTAAAGTAACATTTTCAAGAAGTTGTGTAAGAACAACTTTTAACTCCATATCTTGACACATGGATCTTTGTTGTGCTCCTGAAGAAGCCCTCTCAACATGTTCCAAGTTGTTTGATCACCCTTATGTAAACAAGGTTTTTAAAGTTGTCTAACAAAGGAACCTATGTATTCACACTCTACAGAAACAACTTACTATTAGGAAGAGAGAGAGAGAGAGAGAGAGAGAGTCTAAATCAAAGGAACCCATGCATCCACACCTACTAAAACAACCTACTATTAGGAAGAGAGAGAGAGAGAGAGAGAGAGAGGAGGAGGAGAAGTAGGAGGAGAGAGAGGGCAAAGAGAGAGGGGAGGGGCAAGGAGGAGGTCAGAGAGAAGCTGGGAGAGATAGTGGCAGGAGGGAGTGAGGGTGGAGAGAGAAGGAGAGAGGAGGGAGGGAGAGAAGGAAGAGGACAGGTGGGAGAGACAAGTGGGGAGAGGGGGGAGGAGGAGGGAGGAGGAGGAGAGAGTGAGAAAAAGAAAAAAAAAAAAATGGGAGAGAGAGGAGGGGGACAAGGGGAGAGATAGGAGAGAGACAGTGAGAGAGCCGAGAGAGACAAGGAGAGGGTGAGAGAGAGACACTGAGAAGGAGAGACGTGGAGAGAGAGAGACAGAGAGAGAGAGAGACAGAGAGAGACAGGGGAGAGAGAGAGAGAGGGGGTGGAGGACAAGGAGAGAGAGGCACGGGAGAGAGATGAGAGGATGAGGGATGGAGAGAGAGGATGGGGAGAGAGAGAGAGAGGGTGGAGAAAGAGAGAGACAAGGACAGAGAGAGAGAGACAAGGAGGAGGAGAGAGAGGGACCAGAGAGAAAGAGGGAGAGAGAGGGAGAGAGAGACAGAGAGAGAGAGAGAGAGACAGAGAGACAAGGACAGAGAGGCAGAGACAGGACACCCAGTGAGAGAGACAGGAGAGAGAGAGAGAGAGAGAGAGACAAAGACAGCTGAGACAGACAGAGACACACAGGAGACAGAGGAAGAGAGAGAGAGAGATGGAGACGGAGGAATGGAGACACATGGAGACCGGTGGAGGACACACAGTGGAGGAGGGGTGGAGAGAGAATACTGAAATGAATGGAACACGGATCCCGACCCAACACACCACATGACCAACACACAGACAGAAATATGGAATGGATGAAAAGGACATAGGACTTATCCCACACAGATAATGGAATGGGACAAACAGGAAAATAATGGACACAAAGAAGAGTGGATTCAGAATGGACATGGACACACAGCTTATCTATCCATGAATCGGACATGGACACATAATGAAAATATTCAAGATAAAGGGCATGGACAGAAATACAGAATGGAAGGAAAATCAATGGATATAATACACACACATTTGTGGAAATACACAATGGAAATACAACATGAAGGACATAAACAAGGATGGAGCCAACTGTGGAACACACAATGACAAGGAAATAGAAATAAGAGAAGGATGTGAGATGACACTTTATTTAATGCATGGACATAAACTGGAAAGATTCAAGGCTTTTATAATGCTCTATCTTAAGGTAAATATGCAATAAAAAATACACATAACAATGGAAATGGAATAATATTTAGAAGTATTTAACAGGACTATATATAGAAATAAATTATTGGAATATATGGAATAGAAGTGGTATGGATGGACAATATGGAATAAAGAAGAAATGAAGAATGGAAGGGAAATGGAATATATAGTGGAATGGATGAAGGCATGGAGGGAATGGAAGGAATGGAATGGTGGATGGAAGAATAATGGACATGGAAATGAAGGAAGGAATGGAAGGAATAATATAAAATGGAAGGAAATATAATGGAATAATGGAAGAAAATGGAAGGGACAAATGGAATGGAATGAAATGAATAATAAACATGAAAGCCTGGGGCTAGAAATCCATAAGAAAAGAGTGTGTCTCTTAGTCCACTCACAACCTTGTATCCCACAACCCATTGTTAGTTTACTACAAATATCACAAATTTCTTCTAGATCTCTTCCTCTCTGGACCTACCAACCCAAGGAATGTACCCCTTCATTGTTTCCATTAATCCATCAAATGTCCTATCTATCATCGTGGTCACTCTATCACATTTAACTAGGAGCCTCCCTACTAGGAACTAAAGGGAACTCATTGCTAGAAAAACTACTAACAAAAAACAACATTGTGTTTCTTTTTTCATCAGTTGGTTCCTAAAATTATGGGTTTTGTTTTCATAAACCATTATGGGTTCCTAAAATTACTACACATACAGAACAACATTGAAAATGTGTTTTGTTTTCAAATGGGCATCTCAGTTGATTATCTATAGAAAGTGCTCTCATTATATTAATTAATAAACCTATGCCTATAGGTTTCAGGGGATTACTAAAAAATAACCATTTCATCTCACCAATGAAAGAAAAATAATGAGGGAATAGCACTACGATCCCAAATTCTCCAAAAGCCCAATTCCTCCAGAAGCAACTCCAGAATCCTAGACACTCCATTCTGGAAGTGTCCAGAATGGAGTGAAAGCTTCAATGTATTTCCTCCTATCATGCTTATTTTGCATCAACTGGTGAAGGTGTTTTTTTCATTTAAACTTTGTAACCAATCAACCATTTTGAAATTGCTTTTTTCGAGAGTCGTTGTTCTTTAAAATACTGTAAGAAATCTGGTTATCTCCAGATTGTTTTGGAAATGTTTTCTACAATCTGAAGTCAACACTTAGAATTTAGAACTACGTGGGAAAATAACTATATTTTCTATGCATGGAAAGAGATTTGAAACATGGAAATGGATCATATGGTTAGCATAATGCAACAACTGCTTGGCATCCCGTACAACATGGAGAATCTCCTGAATGCCCCGACTCAGATTTATGTATGTGATACAAAGGCCATGGATTCGACTCCAATGGATGTTAAACAATACCCCAATTCCTACGTATTTATAATTGACATGTCAAGCCTTAAATCCAACAACATCAAGGTATCTCATAGAATTTAAATCTCCTTCCATATTGTAAATTTCATTCCTCGTCTCAGTTTTTTTTGGGTGAGGATGCATAAAACTATGGGGATTCATGTGATTGTTGGAAGGCATTTCTCCTCCCTCAAGAAACTGTGGGAAAATATTGCAAGTAGGAGAAAGAAGTAAAATAAATCGAACTTGTTTTCTTTGTTTATTCGAGGAATTCCAAGACATGAGGTTTCTCAGGAATTTGCAGGAGGATTTTGTGATTCCAATTCACTGGTATTTCTTTCTGTTTTGACATTGGGATCCTTTTGAAGGTAGACGAACAAATTTGTGGGGATTCGGCTTTGCTGGTATTTCCTATGAATTCGTGCTTGAGTGTCACTAAAAATTCCCTTAAGGTGAATTCAACCCTATTGTTCTAGAAATTGTGGTTTAACATAGCTCCCATGAGTAGATTTTGTCATCTCACTATGCTATCTTTGGCCAAAAATCCTTGAAATACAAACAAGCCTCAGGATCATGTGGAAACTAATGATGATCTCTAGAAATGAATTCAATAACTTCAAATAGTTTACAAGGGGTTGTCTACATAGTCCTCTTTCATTCTTGGCATTATCAACAAGCATCAGTTGACCATGAGGCAAAAAGATGATGAGGTGTATTCCATTTGGTATCAAGTGGAAAGTCTACAGGATTAGTTTGCACCAGTTCCCATGGAAATTGAAGTAGTTCCCTCCAGTAGTGGATCCTCCCCATCAGTTGAACAACCTGTTCTTGACTTGAACATGCCCACACAAGACATAGAACAGAAAGAATGGGACCATCCAAATCACTGCTCGTTGGGTAACTAATGTTTCTTAAATACATCGGATATTGGGTATCTTTTACATAATAATCACTATCAAATTTTTCAATGTAATTACTCTTTGTGGAGATTAGACATATAATAGGTAGATAGGACTAGTCTAGAGTTGAACAAGCATTTGTCTCTCCATTGAGTATATTTTGGAACTTTTTTTTACTAATATACTCTTTGCCAATTTTGTTTGAAAAAATATCACTTAGCCAATCTAAATAACATTTTATATAAATTTATTTTATTTGCCATTTTAATGATTTAAAGATATAAAAATTTAATTTTAAATGTAAATTTTTATTTTAAATTTCATAAAAGTTATGTAATATTGAAAATAAAATTAGTATAGATTTATATTTATTTTCTTTTTAATATTTAAAGATATGAATATAAAATATAAAAACAAGATTTAGAAGTGAAAATAATTGAGATGTAAATTAGATGTGAAACAATAAAAATCAAACAAGAATTAATGAAATAATTTTGAAATTTTAATTTTTGTTAGTTATATTGATATAGATAGAAAGGTGTATTTTGCAACACATTAAGCACATCTATACACAATGTAGTGTTTAGGGGCAATGCCACATGTAATATATTTTGAATGAGATGAGGTTTATTAATGTAATATTTTGATATATAAAAGATTAAAAACTCAAATAAAGATTAATGAAATAATATTGAAGTGCTATTTTTTGTTAGCTATAATGACACCTCTCTATCAGTGTCATTATAGCTAACAAATTAATGACATATGTATACAATGTAGTAATGTAGTAGTGTTTAGTCGTAATGTAATATGTGATATATTTTATATATCACATATTACATTACACATCTCATTCAAAATGTAATATGTGATATATTTTGAATGAGATATGTAATGTTTAAGATTAATGTTATATTTAATGTATTTTTGAAGGAAATGAGTAATCTAATGTTTAAGCTTAATTCACATTTTTAATTTTTGGTAAGTGGGTTAATGTTAATATTTTTTCAAAATTGTTAAAAATATTTATGATGATCCAATTCTCATTTAAATTATGATTTTTACACACATTAAGGAAATAAAATTATTCTAGTTAGGATTTTTTTGGAAAATATTAGGATTAAGTGTCATAAACAAAATGTCTCTTTCTTTAATTATAAGTATCATCGACATTTCTATTGATTATTGATGCAGGAGCACCCACACCTCATCAAGCAATCCAGCGTGTGGAGAAAGAAATACAGCTGGACAGCGCCAGCACATACGTTTTTGAAATACTTTGGAAAGTTGGTGCGCCGCCATTTGAATGAAGACATTCATAACAACGCGCACTTGTACATTGTAACGGACCTTGAGCAGATAATCTCTCGTCCTTAGGTAGTTGAGGCACTTATTAGATTTAATGCAGGTAGATAAAATAATTAAGTCTAGATTAGACAGTTTTGCTTTCGAGAGGGAAAACAGAATATAGGCACCCTCCTTTGTATTATTGTATTCATTATTCAGATTAGCATTGGAAGAGCATAAGCATTCAGGAGCAAGGAGAGAGCAAAGCAGAGAATTGGTGAAGAATCCCCATGTACATATATTGAATTAATAGGAAATCTTTGATTCAATTCCATGGCTGTGATTATTCTCTATGTGTTGTTGATATTATGCTGTTGCATACTTGCTTCTTTTTATGCCTTCATCGTATATGTTGTGTATGTGATTTCATGGCAGGTTAGAAATCTGGGGGAGAGTCGAGAATGAGTTTCAATTGTTTCTCTATTTTGAGCCAGGAGATTCCTGCATAGAGTGCAGTTGAATTCCTCTGCATAGAGTGCGTTGAGGGGGCTCTATAGTTAAACCCTTATTCTCCTCTAACGGAATTGTATTGGGTTATTCGAACCATGTAGGTGAAGTGCAGGTTGAATTGAAGTCTCAGAGGTGAGTCTGAGAAAAGGAAGACAGACTGCTATTGTCAGGAGGACACAGAATCTGGCTAAGTTCAACCCTTGAGAGTGGTTGAAGGTCGAGCGTAAACAGTTTATGCAGAAGTCTCTGAAGGGGTCAGAGTTGATAAATCTCAGGAGGAATAGTTCCTTGCAAGTATCGTGGAACAGGTTCCGGAGGGATTCCTTTAGAGGAAGAGAATCGACGACTCGAAACCGTGGAGAAGAATTGCAAAGTCCCGTAGACCGTCGGATCGTGGAGCAGTCATGGGGAAGTTAACAAAGTGCCATCGCATATCGGCACTAGGCGATTGACAAGTTAAGAGGTTACCCATTGAAATCGTGAGTCGCGATTTCCCAAGTTATTCGGGGCCGTCAATCAAAACAGGGACACGTGGCACGAGATCTCGAAAGGTCGGGGTTTCAGAGTTCGAGTTTTCTGAAACCAAGAATCACTTATATCATGGAATCGCGATCCACGAAATCCCGAAGGTGACGTGGTCAAGTGGGACCCCAGGGAGCGAGTGGAGGACAGGTGGCCTCATGTCGGGAACTCAGCACCTTGGAGCTCAGGGTTTTAAAAGTTCAGGAGGTTGACATCACGGGTGGTGATATCCTGATTCGTTGACTTTGACCAATGGCACTCAGGGTTCGGCATTTTGAATTGCACGAGGAGTGCATACGAGGTTCGCGATAGCGCGAACACCGATTTCCCGAATTGCGAAGGAGAGATCGCCGAACGAGTACTATGGGTAACTCTCGAAAGGAGTTGGAAGAGCGTGGACTCTTTGGGATGTGTGAAAGGAGAAGGTCCTGGTGGAGTGACCACTGCTGCGAGAGCGGTTGCGCCAAGTGGTATCAGAGTGGTTCTGAGTTCTCTTTGTTCAGGTAGCAGGGAGAAGCGGATTTTTGCAATGCCACCTAGAAGAGAAAGGCAGTCACCTGATCGTGAAGATAGGGACGTGCGAAGAAGGGGTAGACCAGCAGGTAACCCAGAGATGGAGCATCAACTACGAGATCTCAGGGTGAGACTCGAAGAGATGGAGACTGCACAAAGGCGTGGAACTAGTGTAGTAGAGTTCAGCGATTCCGAGGTTGAAGAGGAAGCTGGACATGATGCTTAAGAAGTCACCACAGAAGATGCATCAACAAAGAGGTTGATCAGAGCCATTTCGAGGATGAGCTCAAAGACGAAGATGGACATCCTCGTCTATGAGGGGAGTCTAAACGCAGAAGAGTTGCTGGATTGGATCCGAGCACTCAACACCTACTTCGATTACGAAGATATCGAAGAGGATAAGAAGGTGAGGCATGCCGTCACGAAGCTGAAAGGACATGCAGCCTTATGGTGGGATGAATTGCAGGCTGATAGGAACTGCAAAGGAAAACAGAAGATAAAGAGCTGGGACAGGATGATCGCTAAGATGAAAGCAAAGTTCATCCCCAGAGACTATCAGATCACTCTGTTCGGGTGAATGTAGAACCTGAGACAGAAGATGATGATGGTGAAGGAGTACACCGAGGAATTCTACAGGCTCAACATCAGAGATGGTCATCGGGAAAGTGATGACGAAAAGGTGGCGAGATACCTGAATGGCTTGAGGTACGACATTCAGGATGAACTAAGCATGGTTACCATCTGAACAGTTGAGGATGCGTATCAGATGGCTTTAAAAGTTGAGGATAAGCTGAGCCGCAAGCAGGGACAGCGAGGGCGAGACAGGAGCCAGCCCAGAGGCAAAGTAGTTACCCAAGAACGAACACAGAAGCCCAAGGAGGATTGGAAGAAGCCTCAGGGTAAAGCTGAAAGAGGAGGAAACTCACAGCAGAGGCAGCAAAATGCTGAGTCGAGGAGGCCACAAGATGATCAGCAAGGAGATTATGCTGACGCCAATACATTTCCTCGTACCCGAGGTAGAGGAAGAGGCCGCGGAGGAGTGATCACATGTTTCACGTGTGGAAAGGACGGACATAAAGCCATGGATTGTCCAGAGAGGAAATCGGACAGAGGAAAATCTCACGTCGCTGAGGCGCAGAGGCGTGACGCTGAGAATGAAGATGCAGACAGCAGAAGATCGCTTGGGATTCATAAAATTCTTTTAACACCTGAGAAGGAGGTGGAAAGCTTAGTGCAGAGGAGCAGACTGTTCAGGATAGCTTGTACAACCAAGAACGGGAAATGCAAAGTCATAGTTGACAGTGGGAGCACCGATAATCTCATTTCAACCGAGATGGTGGAAAAGCCGGAGTTGGAAACGACTAAGCACCCGAGCCCATATAAAGTCTCGTGGTTACAGAAAGGACACCGGGTGAGTGTCACTAAACAATGCTTAGGCAAATTTAAAATTGGGAATTATCATGATGAGATTCTGTGCGATGTTATTCCCATGGATGTGTGTCATATACTGTTGGGGAGACCATGGCAGTATGATAGGAATGTTGTTCATGACAGGAGGATGAGCACATAAACCTTAGAGAAGGATGGGAGAACACACAGGCTACTTCCGATAAAAGATAAAGAAGTGAAGCCGGAAGTGAGTAGCACGATACTTCTCATGAGTGGGAAAGAGCTTCTCACGGAGTTGGAGAAGAATGAAGATCCATAGTTCTTTGTTGTCAGGAAGCCGAAGATTGTCCTGACAAGAACAAGAGTGGATGACTTGCCAGAGGAGATTCAACAACTGTTGGGAGAGTTCGCTGACATCATCATGGACGAACTACCTCGTTCATTGCCACCGATGCGGAGTGTGAGTCACCACATTGACCTCATACCCGGAGCAAGTTTTCCAAATAAGGCAGCGTAAAGATTGACACCTCAGGAGAACGAGGAGGTCAAGAGGCAAGTGCAAGACTTGCTGGACAAAGGACTAGTCAGAGAGAGTCTGAGTCTGTGTGCTGTGCCAACAGTACTGAGTCCGAAAAAGGATGGAGGATGGAGGATGTGTACAGACTCCAGGGCGATTAATAAAATCACCATCAGGTACAGATTTCCACTGTCGAGAATGGATGACTTTATGGATTGCCTAAGTGGGGAAAATTACTTTTCAAAGATAGATCTCAAGAGTGGATATCATCAGATCCGAATGAGAGAGGGAGATGAATGGAAGACAACATTCAAAACAAACGAGGGTTTGTACAAATGGCTGGTCATGCTGTTTGGGTTGACAAACGCGCCGAGCACTTTTATGAGGCTGATGAATGAAGTCCTAAGGGAATTCATTGGCAAATTCGTGGTCGTATATCTGGATGATATATTGATTTTTAGCAAGACCAAGGCTAAACATTTGAAGCATTTGGCCATCGTGATGAAGAGGTTACAGTAGGAGAAGCTGCTGATTAATTTAAAGAAATGTTCCTTCATGCAGACAGAACTCATTTATTTGGGTTTTGTAATCTCGGCGAATGAATTGAAGATGGATCCTGAGAGGGTTGAAGTAATCAGGAATTGGCCATTGCCGAGGAATGTTTTTGAGATAAGTTGTTTTCATGGACTCGCTAGTTTTTACAAAAAGTTCATTCGTAACTTCAGTGGAATTAGCGCCGCAATGATGGACACTGTGAGGAAGCGGCATAAAGTTTTTCATTGGATAGCAGAGGCTGAAAGGAGCTTCAATCTATTGAAGCACAAGTTAACAGAGCAACCAATTCTGGTGTTTATTGATTTTCAGAAGACCTTCCAGATGAAGTGTGATGCCAGCGGATATGTTGTCGGAGGGGTCTTGAGTCAAGACGACAGACCCATAGCATATTACAACGAGAAGCTGGATGATGCAAAACTGAAATAATCCACATATGACAAAGAGTTCTATGCCATCATACAAGCATTGAAGAAGTGGAGGCATTACTTAATACCCAAAGAATTCATTTTGTACAGTGACAATCATGCATTGCAGTTCATAAGTCAGCAAGAAAAGATGAACCAGAAGCATGCGAAATGGGTAGAGTACATGCAAAATTTCACGTTCGTGATCAAGCACATTTCAGGGACTGCTAACAAAGTAGCTGACGCTTTGAGCAGGAAATGTTTGTTGCTGCAAGAGTTCAGAGTCAAGACACTAGGTTTTGAAAACCTGAAGGACATGTATGCAGGTGATGCTGATTTTGGAGAAGCTTATGAAGCAGCTGAGAACCCAGTTCTCAAGGATAGGAGTCTGTGGATTGACTACCTGATCTAGGAGAGGTTGTTGTTTAAAGGAAATCAACTATGCATTCCAGATTGCTCTATGAGAGAGAATTTGGTGAAGGAGAAGCACAAAGGAGGCTTAGCAGGTCATTTCGGGCATGACAAGACATTCACCAAGATGAGCAAATCATATTATTAGCCAGGGATGCGAGCAGATGTTAAGAGGTTTGTTGACAGGTGCAGGATATGCCAACATGCGAAGGGCCGAAAATAGAACACAGGGTTCTATCAGCCATTGCCTATACCCGAGAGACCATGGGAAGCCATTAGCATGGATTTTGTTTTGGGATTGCCGAGAACACAACGAGGAGTTGAATCCATCTTTGTGGTGGTGGAAAGGTTCTCCAAAATGGCACATTTCATACCGTGTCATAAGACCAGCGATGCGACCCACATCGCGAATTTATTTTTCAAGGAGATTGTGCGATTGCATGGATTGCCGAGAAGCATAGTCTCGGACAGGGATACTAAATTCATAGGTCACTTTTGGAGGACGCTATGGAAAAAGATGGGGACTGACTTGGCATTCATCTCAGCATACCATCTGCAAACATATGGACAGACCGAGGTGGTCAACAGAAGCTTGGGAGACCTATTGAGAAGCCTGGTGATGGAGCATCATAGCAGCTGGGATCAGATCCTACCGCAGGCAGAATTCGCGGACAACAATTCGGTGAATCAGAGTACAGGTAAGAGTCCATTTCAAATTTTGTATGGAACATAGCCGAGAGGAGTTTCTGAGCTCAGGGAGTCAGAACAGGCTGAAACTAGAAGCACGAGAGTAGAAGAATTCGTTGAGGCGATGCAAGAACTTCACGTAGAAGTGAAGCAGCGACTGCAGAAGTCCAATCAGGAATACAAGCGCAGAGTTGATCAAAAGAAGAGGCAACTTCAGTTTGAAGTTGGGGACATGGTTCTGACACACTTAAGGAGAGAAAGGTTCCCCAGGGGAACATACAACAAGCTCAAGATGAAGAATATTAGGCCGTGCAAAGTCCTGAAGAAGTTCGGGGAGAACGCATATGAGCTTGAGTTGCCAGAGGGCATCGAGATATCTCCGATTTTCAACATTTCGGATTTATACCCATATAATGTTGAAGAAGCAGGAGCTGGAACTGAAGGACCAGAAGTCTAGTGGCAGAAACAGATGCTGATGGCTGAGAAACCTCAGATGGAATGCATACTGGACAAGAGAGTGGGCAGGAAGACCAGGAGAAAGCAATATTTTGAGTACCTGGTAAAATGGAAGAACCACCCAGTGGAGGATGCAAGATGGGAAACAAAGGCAGTCATACAGAAACATGGGCACACCATACAGGAGCTCATGGACCGGAGCCCATGAATTCTTTTGAGCCGAGGAGTATGATGCAGGAGCACCCACACCTCATCAAGCGAGCCAGCGCATGGAGAAAGAAATACAGCTGGATAGTGCCAGCACATACGTTTTTGAAATACTTTGGAAAGTTGGTGCGTCGCCATTTGAATGAAATCATTCACAACAGCGCGCACTTGTACATTGTAATGGACCTTGAGCAGATAAGCTCTCGTCCTTAGGTAGTTGAGGCACTTATTAGATTTAATGCAGGTAGATAAAATAATTAAGTCTAGATTAGACAGTTTTGCTTTCGAGAGGGAAAACGGAATATAGGCACCCTCCTTTGTATTATTGTATTCATTATTCAGATTAGCATTGGAAGAGCATAAGCATTCAGGAGCAAGGAGAGAGCAAAGCAGAGAACTAGTGAAGAATCCCCATGTATAGATATTGAATTAATAGGAAAGCTTTGATTCAATTCCATGGTTGTGATTATTCTCTGTGTGTTGTTGATATTATGTTGTTTCATACTTGCTTCTTTTTATGCCTTCGTCGTATATGCTGTGTATGTGATTTCATGGCAGGTTAGAAATCTGGGGGAGAGTCGAGAATGAGTTTCAATTGTTTCTCTGTTTTGAGCCAGGCGATTCCTGCATAGAGTGCAGTTGAATTCCTCCGCATGGAGTGCGTTGAGGGGGCTCTACAGTTAAACCCTTATTCTCCTCTAACGGAATTGTATTGGGTTATTCGAACCATGCAGGTGAAGTGCAGGTTGAATTGAAGTCTCAGAGGCGAGTCTGAGAAAAGGTAGACGGACTGATATTGTCAGGAGGACACAAAATCTGGCTAAGTTCAACCCTTGAGAGTGGTTGAAGGTCAAGCGTAAACAGTTTATGCAGAAGTCTCTGAAGGGGTCAGAGTTGATAAAGCTCAGGAGGAATAGTTCCTTGCAAGTATCGTGGAACAGGTTCTGGAGGTATTCCTTTAGAGGAAGAGAATCGACGACTCGAAACTGTGGAGAAGAATTTCAAAGTCCCGCAGACAGTCGGATCGTGGAGCAGTCACGGGGAAGTTAACAAAGTTCCATCGCATATCGGCACTCGACGATTGACAAGGTAAGAGGTTACCCGTTGAAATCGTAAGTCATGATTTCCCGAGTTATTCGGGGCTGTCAATCAAAACAGGGACACATGGCACGAGATCCTGAAAGGTCGGGGTTTCGGAGTTCGAGTTTTTCGACACCAAGAATCACTTGTATCATGGAATCACGATCCACGAAATCTCGAAGGTGACGTGGTCAAGTGGGACCCCAAGGAGCGAGTGGAGGACAGGTGGCCTCGTGTCGGGAACTCGGCACCTCGGAGCTCAGGGTTTTAAAAGTTCAGGAGGTTGACATCGCGAATGGCGATATCCCGAGTCGTTGACTTTGACCAATGGCACTCGAGGTTCGGCGTTTTGAATTGCACGAGGAGTGAATACGGGGTTCGCGATAGCGTGAACACCGATTTCCCGAATTGCGAAGGAGAGATCGCCGAACGAGTACTGTGGGTAACTCCCGAAAGGAGTTGGAAGAGAATGGACTCTTCGAGCCGTGTGAAAGGAGAAGGTCCTGGTGGAGCGACCACTACTGCGAGAGCGGTTGTGCCAAGTATCATGTCAAAAAGTAAAAGAATAATAGATAGAGCATATAGTTCCCTTCCCTGGATGTTGTTCATGATTGAATGGTGGGTTTCAAAATCAAGTGGTGATGTTGTGTCTTGGAGAATAGGTCCTTCACCTTGTTTCTTTCCCA
>SNQJ01S0226468.1:0-14608 GCA_010110895.2 Picea sitchensis | reverse complement strand
GCGGGACACAGCACGGAGCGCGGGACGTGGGACGGAGCACGGGACGTCTTCCGACGCGGGCGTAAGGCAATGGTATGATTTTAATTGGTGAAGAAGAAGGCATTTTTTTTACTTTCGGCAATTTAATGTAATTGATGTTGATATGGTGAGATTGTTCTGGCATTTTTACATTTGGCAAATTTCATTTCAGCAATGTTATTGTGAGTTTGTTCTGGCAAGTTTTGGCAAGTTAATGTCATTTATGCTATTATTGTGAGTTTGTTCTGGCAATGTTGAAATTGTTACCGCCGGTTTTGGCCATGAGAAGAATGTATTTTGTTGGGTGTTTTTTTTGCATGCATTGTGGATAGGGGGCATTTTTAAATTTGAGTTTAATGCATTAATGACTTGTGTTTTATTGAGGTCTTTGGGCGTTTGATCTGAGTTATAAAGACCTAATGACCCGCGTTTCATTTAATTGATATTGGGCATTTGAAATACGTTTTCCATGCTTAATGAGCTGCGTTTTTTTTTTCTCTTCAATGACCCTTGGGCGTGTGAACAACGTTTACATAATGATCAACTTTTTTACTGTTATTGGGGCGTTTTTGGGCAACTGTATGATGGCGTTTTTGCCACTGTTATGGGGCATAAATGGTACTCTGTTATATTGGGCGTTTGCCACGGTTATGGGGCGTATATGTACACTGATAAGTGGGGCATTTTAATCTGCGTTTGAATCATGTTTTGATCTGCGTTTTATCATGTTTGATCTGCGTTTTAATAATGCTTTATTCTGTGTTTGAATCATGCTTTGATATGCGTTTTATCATGTTTGATTGGCATTTTAATAATGTTTTATTCTGCGTTTTAATCATGACTGTGAAAGCTGCGTTTTCCCCCTTTTTCTTGGGCTGCGTTGATCCTGGGGTCATCCAGAACGGTCATGCGTTTTTGCTGAGTGGTTATTTATGCTTTTAATGACGTTTTTAAAGCACCTTGTGCGTTAATTTTGGGTCTGAGTTGCAGTGCGGTCCCATTTCGTTTTATTCTTGGTGCGTCTCCTTTCACCCTTGCCTGTCAGATCACATATGCCACGGGTCATTGATTACTGCCCAACATGCTAAATTGCCTTTAAAGGTTGCTTGGAATATCGTTTATAAATTCGAAATTGTAATGTGTTGTTGAAATATGAATTGGATTCTTGTTATCTTAACCTAAAAGATTATCATCATAAGTATAAACATAATTTTATTTGAAAAGATAATAAAAATTTGATAATTTTAGATTATCAGATTGGAATATGAGTTCTTATATATTTACAAAAAATTGTATTACAAACTCAGAACTGCCTTGATTTTTCTATTTTGGCGATAAAAACAATACCGCCTTTTACCGTGTGGTGTAAAAGAAATATCACAAGTTGTCATATGCGAATGCAATGATTCTTCTCAATTAATGTAAAAAAAAATAGGTATAAAACAATGCATAGTACACCAGTGCATGTACTTGTGTCAACGTTACATGGCAGACTGTTATAAGCAATGATTTTTATACATTTACATTCCAGAAGCAAATTGAAAAAAAATATATATAATATAATACTTCTAACTAATATTATATGAAGGATAAAAAGAAGTATTCATCGAAATGATTAGAAAAGAAATATCTATATATAGACCTTTAATTAACGTTAATTACAAGTATGGTCATTTTATTCTTGTCAATTTATCATGTTAATTACAAGTATGGTCATTTTATTCTTGTCAATTTGTCATTTCAGATCTTGTCCTTTGTCATTTTAGAGATGGTCTTAATATGTATTTCCATTCTAAGTGTGAGGTTAATTGAAAAGTTCCATTATGATGTTACTTATAAATGGGATGAAATTCTAAGTATGATGTTAGATGGTTAATTTCATTATGATGTTGTTTATAACTATGATGTTACCATGCCATCGAAAAAGGATGATGCTCATCATTATGAGGTCATCCTTAAATAATATTGCCTTAAACCCTTGTCTTGTTTAAACATTGTACTTATTATATATGTGGTCATTTGATTAGGATGTTACTTGTTACCTTTAGTTACAATATGATGTTAGCCTAGTATATTTACCATATGGTAGGGGTTTGTCTCTTAGTGGAAGGTGCACTAACATTTTACTGTTGATCAATGTAAATGTAATAACCCCCGCCTTGGAAAAGTGCTATGTAGTCTTGATAACTCAGGAGCGTAAGAACGTTGTATTTGCTTATATTAATGTGGCAGTATAATGAATATGGAGAATGATTCAGTATAACGACATAAATTCTTTTATAATTTCAACACAAGGGGTAAGGCCCTTAAACTAAGGGCAATAATTCAATTAGATCCACCTTATAACTAATGTACTCGTGCTTAATAAAATCAAATAATCCAATTAGATCTACCTTATAACTAATGTACTCGTGCTTAATAAAATCAATGGAGAATATGGCTAGTATTCAATCACAGATAAGTTTTAGACATTGCCTTGTCATTAATTTAATGGTCGACGTCCGAGTCCTTGTGTTGCGCCTTCCGTGAAGGACGTAGCCGCGTGATTCTTGTTTATATTGTAATTGATAGTATTCAGCTATTTCGTGCTTGGTCTGTTGTGTCGTGTGGGATGTAGATGCCTCCATGCTCCTTAGAACAGTCGCCAGCCCCTGAGATATAATATTAAACGGATTAAAAATCGATGGAACCTGGTCTTGGAGGTTGATTATGTAAGCCCGGAGGTCCTAACTCAGGCAAGACGGCGGGTGGCTTGCCGATTTTGTCACAATGTTTGGGTTGTGCACCTTATGCCTATGGTTTTGTATTGTTGCAGTTACTCGTCATGTGGCTTTAGTCTTCTTGCGATGAACATCATGGTTGCGCCCTTTGTTGGTTGTCATAATGAGTCAAATGTGTTGTTACTTACACGCCGCATACGCACCTTTACACAAAACCGTTACTAGAATGGTTATTCTAACGCAGGAGGATGCTACATATGGTATGAGAGTTGGTTCGACCTGTGACTTGGGATTCACTATGGGTTCTTTCGACATGATTATGTTGATTATTCACAATCGATTGAGTTGATTGTGTGTGCGTGTAATCATGGTTAGAAGACGTCACAGGAGGCGTAATTTTAATTTGGTGCTAGGAGGAGGTATGGATGCTCCAAAGAACATCCGCTGAGGGGTCTAACCCCGTGGAGGCTTAATAGGTCCTTGGACAGTAGTAGATCGCAGTTGTCGATGTTGTAGCGATGATGAGATCTTTCCAAATGCGACAAGCCCCGAGGCGCTTTTGATCGGCGATTGATGAGATGAGGCTGCGGCACCGCACTGGCTGAGGGCGCCAGCCACAGACTTCCGGGCCGCTATTGGTAAGTATACACCGCGGAACTCGAGAAGGTTAAATTTCCGAAGTTCTTTGGTGCCCCGAACGACGAGTCAGCTGGAGGCAATGGTTGAATATGGTACGTGCTTCGCGACTTCAAGCGATTATACCCAAAAATGAAGGTCCGCGACGATCTTCAACTAAAGGGGAGCCTTCTTATGGCGGGAAAGTCCTGTACCGCAATTTAACATGGTCGTCTAAGTCATGTTATGGGAACCCTTCGAGGAACGGTTATGTTAGAAGTAATTCTCAGAGGAATTCATTGAGCACCAAAACAATGAGTTCAACGCCTTACAAAAAAGAGGTCGTACGATGCCTGAGTACAAAGCCCATTTTATGGAGCTACTCCAATATTCTCTGCACCTTAACATTGAGAAGCTCAAGGTCAATAAGTTCATGTTTGGCCTTAATACCAAGGCGGCAAAGGTTAGATTTTGATGCCTCAAACTCCTGTAACGACGTTGTCCAAAAGGCCCCTCATAGCGCAGGAGGAGCTTAGCAGAGGAGGAGCTTATCGCTGGAGGGCGTGGTTCATCCGGCACGTCAGAAGTGCATCGGTATCAATGGTATCGTATTTCCGTGAGGGGATCCACTTTAATAATTTACGACGACCACCGCCTCTAAATGAATCTTACCGAGGGGACCATAGTAGCAGCAATGCTAAAGACGCTTCAAAGAAGAATATTCTAGGACCGCTCAGCTATAACGTAATGGTTTCGTGCCTATTATCTTCTACTGTGCACCGACTAATTGGTCAAGAAAGTGTGTTGGACGGTGGGGAGCCACACTACCAGCTGATTGTCCCTGCGGAGAGGAATTCGGTAGTCCGATCGGGCCGGACTCCCGCTTACCAGTTGGGAGATATGGGCAAGGCCCACCTGATTCATGCAGCGGTGAATAAAAACCAGGCAGAGCACCAGTCAACAATTATTGAGACGACAGGTACTGTCACTAAACAGACCCTTAGTATTTTGATAAAACGTTGTGCTACCGAGAGTTTCATTTCGGGTGCAACGCTAAAAAGGATTAGTTATTAAGGTCAAGGAAGCTCCAATCGTAGATGTGAGTTTAACTGCGGAGATGGATTAGAGCCAAACGGTTCGAGAAAGGTTACTTCGTTGTTCCTTAACTCGAGAGTTTGTCAATGAGGGTCAATCCTTGTACATCACGATCTTAGATCTTAAGGATACCGTGATTGGTATGGATTAATTGGAATCGCATGATGTTATACTCAACCGTAAGATGAAACGGTTGAGTATCGGATGACAGCTGGAAAGAGACGGTGATAGTAGGATGGAACCGTGGAGTATCTCCGAGGTTCGGCTCTTCCCTTTACGCTACTTCGAAGAGTATGCAAGTGCAATCTTTATGCGATCCCGCGAACGAAAAGTGAGTAGCAGAAGGGCTAGAACATCTTCTGGTGGTGAAGGATTTTGTGGACATATTTCTAGAGGAGTTGCCTAGGGATGCCGCCAGAAAGAGAATAAGAGTTTACTATAGACCTGAAAACAGGAACTGAACCGGCCGAGAACGCTTCTTATCTGGACAAATGACCCCTGAGTTGTAAGAGTTAAAATGCAACCAAAGAGTTATCGACCTCGATTGATATGTCGTAGTGTGTCACCATGGGGGTGCACCTGTTATTTTTCATTCGAAAGAAGGAAGGATCTTGGAGGCTTTACATTGACTATCGCCAACTGAACAAGGCCACGATCAAGAGTCGCACTCTTTACCAAGAATTGATGATCTATTTGTTCAAATGAAGGGGGGGACAGTGTTCTCCAAGATCGACGGCGATCAGGGTATCACCATTCACGGATCAAGGAGGATGACGCCCCTAAGACCGCTTTAAGACAAGATTTGGACATAATGAATTTGATCGCTTTACCGCTTGGATCAATAAAACGCCCTGTGGGTATTTATGTATTTTGATGAACTGGTCTTCCGAAAATTTGGACAAGTTCATTCAAGTGTTCATTGACGATTCTGATTTACCCTCGACAACTATGGAGCATGTACCCAGCACTTGCGCTTGGTACTCAAATGTTTACGAGAACACAAATTATTTGGGAAGTCGTCCAAATGCTCTTTTATCAATCTAGGATTCACCACTTAGGGCATGTAATCTCCAAATAAGGTAATACATGGATCCACCCAAGGTTGAGGCTATTATGGAATGGCTCACAATCTAATGTCACAGAGGTGCTGTGAAGTTTCATGGGTTTAGCAGATACTATCGCATCTGGCTTGTCGAAGGATTTCATGATAGCAACCATCACTAATTACGTAAAAACAAGAAGTTTGTTTGACAAAGAAATGCTGGAAGGCGAGGCTTAAAGAGTTGTGTTGACAACAACATACTAAAGGTCCCCATGGATCGCCGAATTTCTTGGTATGCAATCGACGATCCAAGGAAGGTTTAGGCGTAGTCTCACGGTGGACGGATGAGTGATTGGTTACATCGGAAGCTACAGAAGACATGAGGATAACTACACGACGCATGATTTGGAATTATTAGCCATCGTGATAAGCTCTAAAGGTATGGGAGACACCTACCCGTTGGATGAAATTTTGAATTAAAGACTTATCATTGTTGATTACAACACATTTTTACGCGAAACGACCAATGTGCGCCGACAACTACTATTCCAATTGCTGAAGCGAAAATGACTTTGAGATTACTTACATAAAGGGAACAAGAACCGACTGGCGGATTCTTTGAGTCGGAGCCCACACATCTTTTCGGTAAGTTGCCTCTTCAAACGAATCTATCGGAGAAGATTCTCACTTTACAGCCGCGGACGAAGGATCCGGTACAAAGAAGTCAAGGATTTTGTCAGACGAAACACTATGATGGTACCATGATATGAGGGATTTACTTTTGACAAGAATGGGTTATTGAGGTTTAGAGGTCAGGATTTACGTATAATCACTAAAATGACGAAGTTGAGGATGTTGATCCCGAGAAAGGCTCATAGAGCCGCTGCTTACATGGCTCACCCGTGATTACGGCGATGAGGGCGCATCCTTAAGTTCTTGTTCTTCCTGAAAGTAATGAAGGCTTTCTCGACATAATCAACTTTGGCGGGGTTATATGTCCTGGCAAGTGTCACATAGTAAAGGGTCAACATAGACACCCTAAGAGGGATTATTACAACCACACGACCTTTAATCAAATGTAAAAAAAAAAGCCATTTCGGATGGATTTTATTAGCTGGATTTTAATCGATGGCAAGTGGAGACACGATCGCATTTTTGTAGTAGTAGACACTGCGTTATACCACTTTTATTCCTAAGTATGCGCACGACGCATCGTGCACCCTGCCATAGAAAGAGTTTTCACGCTGAGATTTCAGAGATCGCATGGCATGCCTAAAGATTATATCCCATCGAGGATCTATGTTTAATGGATGATTTTGGACGAGTTCCGCGAGGCCTTTGGAACTCAACTTAATTTTAGTACAACATACCAACCATAGTCAGATGGGAAAACAAAAAAAGGACTAACAGGATAATCAAGGACATGCTTATAATGTATGTAATAGATCAACCATCAAAATGGGAAGAATAAATACACTTAGTAGAGTTTGATTACAACAAAAGCTAGCAAAGCACCATAAAGATGGCACCTTTGAGTTTCTTTTGCTGGCTACCTTGCCTGATGCCCTTGAGTTGGGGATCGATGAGGATAGGGTCCCAGTGGACCAAAAGCGCATCCAAGAAATGGAAGAGCAAAATGAAACCATAAGACAAAGGATAAAAGAAGCCGCTAAGATCGGTTTAAGAGTTGGGCGTCGATGCACACGAAGTCGACCGTAGTTACGAGGTCGGGCGACGAGTCTTCTTGCGGTTAAACCGCATAAGAGTTCATAAAGTTTGAAAGGAGCTAAATCTCTCCTAGGTTTGCGGGACCCTTCGAGATTGTGGAGAGAAAGGCCCGCGGTCTAATCGACTAGCCTTGCCCGACTTCGAGGCATATGCACGAAGGTTTTCGCGTATATGTTTTGAGACATTATACATCGATCCTACACATGTGATTGACATGAGTTCCTTGCGTGTATCAGACGAGGGAGCGCTCACGGATGAGCCGGTCCGTATCTTGGATCATCGCATTCAACAGGTATGGTGTCGAATAGTATATTAGGTCAAGTTCCAGTGGGACGGTTATAGTCCTCACTCGGCGACTTTGGAGGACGCAGATGATATGCGTTAGTAGTTTACATTTTGTTTGATAGATAGACTATTTACCGTGGTATTCGCGATATTATGGTACATTTATTTCGCATTATAATCGAAAGTTGCGACGTTTAGACCAAGAGTGGGTTTATGTAACATCCCTCTCGGGCGCACTTACAAAACTTATTCTTTGAGGACACTTTCAAGCAAGTGATCCGGATTTTATGATGATAAAACTTTTCCTCTCATTATGATGCGTTAAGTATATGATGTGATAAAGCTTTTACCAACGCTGATGTGTAGACAGTGTCAGTCAATTCCGCCATTGAGCGTGCGTGGTTCGACCTTTAAGGATGAGGGTATCGTTGAACTCCCTGGAATCTCGAATTGAGTCGAGGGCTATTTGGGTCATTTCATTTACTGCGGTGATATTGTTTTTTTTTTACGATATGCTATTGATTTTATGCGATATGTGTTTATTGCTGGGATCCTCATATGTGGTGGCTGATGATGCAACCGATGATAGTTTGTCAATTCGGACTCACATATGGGGTAAAGGGGACACACACAAGTTCCAAAGAGATTGAGGGAGAGGTGGGTGGACAAAGAGCCTCCGGCCAGAGTTCTTACTAGCACTTGACTGCGGGTTCGAACTGTAGGTTAACGACGAGGATCCATCGATGTCAGTGAGGGTGATCGCGACAACACTCACGAGAATGGCAAATTTACTGGCATGGGGGCCTTATTCCTTAGGAGCCCTTAGTCTCCCAATAAGTTCCACCGGGCGAGTGCGTTGACTCCGTGGGTTATAGAGTCTACCAATCGCCAAGCCAACAGTGGCACCCTTGAGGACGTGGGGTGCATCCAAGCGCACGGCAAAAGCGAAATTCAAGTCGCCGAAAGTGGCACCCTTTGGAGCACGTGGTGCATCCCGGCGGGAATGGTAACGGCAACAAGGCGAAAAGTGGCACCTTGAGCACGTGATTCCGGCGGCACGTCACGATTGATGATGATGATGAGACAACCTATTTAATTCCTAGACCTTAACGCCCGATAAAATTCTTAAAAATGACTCCTAGTTATATTGTTGTCTACTGCTCAAATCAAAACCTAAACTAAAACATCTTTAAGATAAATTTTGACTAGCCCTAAGAAAAGATCCCAAAAATAAAAATAATGAAATCCAAAACCCCAGTGTTAATTAAAGTTCCAAAAATAAAAGGTAAAGTAATGAGGGGATAAATTAATTGAAACTCAAGGTTTTTAAATTTTAAAGAAAAAAAAAAAAAAAAAAAAAAAAAAAAAAAAAAAAAAAAAAAAAAAAAAAAAAAAAAAAAAAAAAAAAAAAAAAAAAATTTCAATAAAAATAATAATAATAATAATAATAATAATAAATAATAGAGAAAAAGAAAAAAATAATAATAATAAAAAGAGAGAAATAAAAAGGAATTATAGAAATGAGGAAGATTGTAATAAAGGAAACTAAATAAGAAAAAAGTAGGAGACATAGGGTAAAAAGCTAAAAAGGAATCATCATTTAGGAGCTACTAAAAATCAAACCCCATTTTAGGAAAGATATTAAAAGCATGAGAGGGGATCTAGAAACCCTAGGGAGTAATTTTAGGAGCCGCACTTTAGGGAGGAGGGGAATGAGTCTTTTTAAAATTAAAGAAAATTTAAATTGGAGAAACATGTGATGAGGGACAATTTGACGACGTAGAGAATTTTTAGGGGTTTGTCATTAAAAAATTGTGGTGGATCTCAAATTCTATAAAAAGAAATGGGAAAAGAAGGAAGAGGGAACGAACTAAGCATGAACGCTTACGCCTGCCGAATTGTGGTTTGAGGGATTGTTTGTGAGGAGTTGGGATTTTCTCAACTTGTATTGTAGTGGTAGCTCTGCCTTGCGAGGTGAGTTTGGAGCTAGAGTATTCTGGTTGCGGTTGTGTGTGGCCTATTTGTGGCTCGGGGGGGCTCATGGGGATGAAGAGTACCCCTAGAATTATTTGGGAGGTACCGGTGAGCCTTCAATGGCTCGGCGAAGCGACATGATGACGGAGTAATGACGCCGTCCGAGGAAAGAGAAAGGCAATGGTATGATTTTAATTGATGAAGTATAATGCATTTTTACTTTTGGCAATTTAATGCTATTGATGTTGAAATCGCGTAGATTGTTCCTGCTTACTCTGTATATTCGGAAAATTTCGTTTCAGCAAGGTTATTGTGTGTTTGTTCTGGCAATGTTGAAATTGTGACTGCCACTTTGGCCATGAGAAGAATGTATTTTGTTGGGCGTCTTTGGGTATGCATTGTAGATACAGGGTTTTAATCTAGGCTTGAAATGCTGGATCCTGTTTTACTATCATTGGGGCCGCTTGGGCAATCAGATATGGCATTCTGCTTTTACCTCCGCGGGCGACCTGTACCGTAATATTTAAGCGCTTTACCAATCGCTAGTTACCGTCATGGTATATTGGGGTGTTTCTACATAAGTTCATTCGGCATTCGATCTATACTTCACACCTCTGCCTTTCTTCAAAAAATAAACAAAATCTCGAATTGGTATTGTGTTGGCAAGTCATCTTGTATCGGACTTTTAGTTACCGCTGCGAATTGCATGGAAATCAGACTTTTAATTCGTGGTTCATTTTGTTTTGGGCGTTGGGCATTTTCCCATCTTATGATTAGTGGACGAAAATTCGAACTGGCATTTTCGAGCCAGCTTTTCTTCCCTAGCAGTCTCAGTTTAAGTTCAGTTCTGAGTTTTCATCTCTATTTTCGTCGGGTTGTGTTCTGGCGATTTCGTTGTCTTAATTACTACAAAAAAAATTTTGGGTGGAGAACTCTGTAAATTTCGCCCCTGTCATCTCTCAGTCACGGGGGGGGGTTCCAATGAATAGCGTTCCTGTAAAAATTGAATAGTTCCTTTTGCCTTTCCCATGGAACCTTACGCCTGTGTTGTCAGCGTCTTATCTGGATGAGAAGGGTTGACTGCGCAACTTTACAGTAAGGGATTTAAAGGAGAGGGGGCGTTAAACCTTATGTTATTACAGTCCTGCAATACCCTGCGATGTGCTGGTATGGCAAGACTTAGACCTATGTTACTTCTTCCCTTTAGGACTTCAGTTAGAAACTAAACCAGTAAAAAGTATCTTCATAAATATTTTATGATTCATTGATTTAAGCCATCTGGCATCTTTCCCCCATGAAACTTGTGTCTACATTAACCCTTTCCTGTCAGATCGCAGATGCCCTCAGTTATTGATCACTGCCCAGGATGCTAAATTGCCTTCAAAGGTTGCTTGGAAATATCATTTATAAATTCGAAATTGTAATATGTTGTTGAAATATGAATTGGATTCTTGTTATCTTAACCTAAAAGATTATCATCATAAGTATAAATTGAATTTTGTTTAAAAGATAATAAAAATTTGATAATTTAGATTTTCCAGATTTGATTATGAGTTCTTATATATTTACAAATTTTTTTATTACAAACTCAGAACTTCCTTGATTTTTTTCTATTTTGGCTTACAAAAACAATAATTTATTACCGTAGGGTGTAAAAGAAATATCACAAATGCCATATGCTTAATGCAATGATTCTTTCCTCTAATCACAAAAAAAAATAGGTATAAAACAATGCATAGTACACCAGTCCATGTACTTGTGTCAACGTTACTATACTAATCGTTGTAAGCAATGGTATTTACAGATTTACCTTTCCAGAAGCAAATTGAAAATATATATATAATATAATACTTCTAACTATCATTATATGAAGGATAAAAAGAAGTATTCATCGAAATGATTAGAAAATAAATATCTATATATAAACCTTTAATTAACGTTAATTACAAGTATGGTCATTTTATTCTTGTCAATTTATCATTTGAGATCTTGTCCTTTGTCATTTTAGAGATGGTCTTAATATGTATCACCATTCTAAGTGTGATGTTAATTGAAAAGTTCCATTATGATGTTACTTATAAATGGGATGAAATTTTAAGTATGATGTTAGATGCTTAATTTCATTATGATGTTGTTTATAACTATGATGTTACCATGCCATTCAAAAAGGATAATACTCATCATTATGAGGTCATCCCCAACAAGATTGCCCTTACAAACCTTGTCTTGTTTTAAACATTGTAATTTTATTATATATGTGTACATTTGATTAGGATGTTACTTGTTACCTTTAGTCACAAATGTGATGTTAGCCTAGTATATTTACCATATGGTAGGGTTTGTCTCTTAGTGGAAGGTGCACTAACATTTTAATGTTTGATCAATGTAAATGTAATACCCCACCTTGGAAAGGTGCTATGTAGTCTTGATAACTCATGAGCCTAAGAACGTTGTATTTGTTTATATTAATGTAGTAGTATAATGAATATGAAGAATGATTCAGTATAATGACATAAATTCTTTTATAATTTCAACACAAGAGGTAAGGCCCTTAAACTAAGGGAAATAATTCACTTAGATCCACCTTATAACTAATTTACTCGTGCTTAATAAAAATTAATGGATAATCTGGCTAGTATTCAATCACATATAACTCTTAGACATTACCTTGGCATTAACTTAATGGTCGACGACCGAGTCCTTGTTTTGCGCCTCCCGTGAAGGACGTAGTCGTCATTCATGTTTATATCAGACTTGATAGTATTCACCGGTTGCTTGGTCTCATATGCTCTGTGGATGTGACGCATTCCATGCTCCTCAAAAACACTGAGACCTAAATGGTTAAAATTGATGGGAACCGGGCTTGAGCATTACTTATCTGTATTGGACGTCCTAACCTTGGTAGGACCATGGTGGTCACGCATTTGTCGCTAAATGCTCATATGGTGCACCTCAGGCCTATGGTCATATATTGTTGCAAGCATTTGATGTGCCTTTAGTCTTCCTTTGTGATGAACATTGTGGTTGCCTCTTGTTGGTTGTTGAGTGGCGATGTGAGTCAAGGTGTTGTTACTTCTACACACACACACCTTACACAAAAATTGCACTGGCATTAGAATGGTCGTGTCATAACGAGGATGCTACAACCATCAATTTGCTACCTTCAACAAATTTCTCTCCTTATGCTAAATATGTATCACTATCTCTCCATAAATTTATTCCTATGAGGATTTCAACCTCCGACACACCCCAAGTGACTCGAATATTTGAGAAATTCACTTAGATATTTCTTCTAAAAGAAATATTACTACACACTCCTTACACTTTACAGTCCTGATATCTCGGTTAATTTAGCTGAAAACTTCTTGACCATGTGCGCCTCCTTGCACATTGATTCAAGCTCTCTTTGTTATCCCTCCCTAGTTTATTTGAGTCAAATCAGACTATATCGGACGACACCTTACAATAATTCACTCCTTGCATAAGCCCGAGGAATAAAACAATTGAAACTTACTTAATACTTTATAGGTTCATATGCTCACAATGTATGAACATCACATAAACATAGTGAAATAAAAATATAGAGAACATACCATCCATTCAAATACACATTGAAATGAACATCATCCAATCATTTGGATCAATCTTTATCTCATATATTCATTCATGAAGTATTTACATAAGTTAAATAGTTCTTCATTGTCTTCTAACTCTCTATGTCTAACTCTATATCTAACACTTCTTTTACCCTTGAAAAAAAAAAAAAAAATTATAATCCAATACAAAAACCTATCTAAGGAGTAAGTGTCTCGAGCTCTTCTCCGTCCTGTTCTGAATTCTATCCCATTGTTGTTTTAGCGGTTACCTACTTATTCATGTTATAGTAAATGTGAGTTATTAGCAGGTAAGAGATGACACTCTATATTTTTAATACCTTACAATCATGTAAGACTTTACAAAATTCTTCCATTCTTAGGCGGTGACCAGAATTTACAAACAAGGTATTTAAATACAATATTGCCAAAATATCTCAACAACAAGTTCCTGCCTCTGTTTAATTCCGATTTGAATTTTTGGCATGCTGAGGTGACGAATTATGCCTCCACCCTCAACCTATTTTTCTTTGATGGAGATGCTCCTACATCATACTCCTCTAGCTAAAATATTCATGGACTCATGTCCATGAGCTCATACACTCTTCTTCCATGTTCCAAAATGTCAAGTCCAGTGACCCAACTCGAATCTTCCATTTGGTGATCTTTCCACTTCACCAAACATTTATGGTACATCTTCCTCCTAGTATTCTTTCCAACTCTCTACTCTAAGATTTTCTCCATCTAAGGTTTTTCTACTGTGGGGATTTTTTCTTCCCACTGAATCTCCTTCTTGTCATTTAGTTGTCCTGCATCATCTCTCCTTTTAGGATAAAAATGTAGAACATTCAATATCGGTGATAGTCCAACATTGTCTGACAGCTCAATCTCATAAGCATTGGCTTCAAATTTCCTAAGGATCGTGCATGGTCCTATCTTCTTCGTTTTAAAATTGTTATATGTTCCCCTTGGAAACCCTTCCTTACTTAAATGTGTTGAAAATTCATCTCCAACTTCAAATTGAACTTCTCTCCTTTTTTGGTCCACTTTGTTCTTATAATTTTGGCTATTGTCATGTAGATTCTCTTTGAATCGATCATGAATTATTTGCATCTTTGTAGAAAAATATTCTACTCCAGCACTTCTGAACTCATTTTTCTTAAAATATCTAAATTTTGTAATCCCTCTTGGATGTATTCCATAAACTATCTCGAATTGAATTTTCCTAGTGCTCTTATTTACCGAATTGTTAAATGAAAATTCTTCCCGTGCCATAATCTAATCCCAGTGACGACCCTACTAAGTGACTAAACCCCTTAATAAAATTCTCAAACTTTTTTTCACCACTTTAGTTTTCCTATATGTTTGAGCATGATATGCTAAAATGAACATTTTGTCTCCAACCTATTCCATAGAGTTCTCCAAAAGTGTCCTACAAACTTTGTGTCTCTGTCTGAGAATATGCTTCTGGGTAACCCATGTAGTCTCACAAATTCCCTGAAAAACAAATTTTCTATGTGTGTAGCATCACTTGTTTT
>SNQJ01S0226467.1:0-14608 GCA_010110895.2 Picea sitchensis | reverse complement strand
CTACATTTAAAGAGACCAGATTTACTACAACTATTAAATAAAATATACAAAATTTGTTACAACATCTACACTGAAAAAGACTAGATTTGCTACAACTATAGTATAGCTCAAAGAAACAAGCAAATTTATATAAAATAATTCCACCCACAAATTATTTATTCCTTTCTTTTTTATTATTTTTAAAAATAAAATTCCTAAATATCTAACAAATTAATTCAATATCTCATGTGATATCTCATCTATGTAATGTTTTAAAAATACAGTAAATAAAAGATGAATTTAATAACTTTAAAATAGTAAGAAATAATAAATTTAATAACTTTAAAATCAACATATTTTAAAAATATAATATATGATAAATTTAATAACTTAAAAATCAACAACATTTCCATGAATTCAGTTACTAGTAAAACAATGAAATAATATAAAAAAGAAAGTTCATGTGTTTCCAACACATTTAGATGGATTCAAAAATATTTAGATGGATTCAACTAGTTAAACAATGAAATAATACAAAAAATAAAGTTTATTCATGATTATGAATACATAATAGATTATTTTATTTTAGTGTTATCTCACACTATCACTATATCACTATAATTTTTATATGTATTTTATTTTTTTTACTAATAGAATTAACATCTATTCAGGTAATTTCTAGATTTTTTTTTTTGTTTTTTGTGATAGAATGAACAATTGGTAGAGCCCCATTACTATCATTATAACCTTCATTTATGTCAACTTTTTTTATTGGCGGAATCAACAACTAGTGTTCTTGTGATACTAGATAAGTAGAGGATTTTGAATCGACTACTTCACATAATGGAGAGCCTTAACAATACACTCCATCACTAATTATCTTACACCCATGAAAAATACATAACAAATTATTAATATAAGTTTTTATTTATATTTTTCAAAAACATGGTTATAATTTTTATCATGATTAAATCATGTGTATATCATGGTTAATATGTTTATCTTGATTTATTTCAAAATGGTTTAGATTCTTCATAATTAATATGTTAGGACTTTAATTTTTTTATTTTTTTTAAGTTCCAAATTGATTATAAAATACAATATTTGGATATATTCACTGAAATGATAAAGAATATATAAAAATCTTAAAAGAATATCGACAAAATTAAGTTATAAGTTATTATTTTTATATAAGAATTGTTAAACTAAGTAAACAATGTAAGCTATTTTAAATAAATTTTAAAATTTAATAATTATAATTTTTTCATTTTTTTTTTCTTTTGTATTTATAAATAATATGTATAATTTTTTTTCTATTATTAATAATAATTTAATTTTAAATTTATCCTAAATTAAACACCAAATATTAAATTGATATATAAAACTTTCTTGTTTATTAGATTAAAAGATTTCTCACCACAAAAATTTGATTACTAAAATCTACTAAAATTTAATTAACTATGAAAAACACTTAACCTACATTAATATATCTATTATACTTCTTTGTTATCCAATTATACTTGTTTGTTATCCAACCTGATGCCATGTCATAAGATTTGACCATGGCATAAATGGATTAGACAACCACATCAAGCATGAAAATTAGATTTAAAAAAAAAAAAATAGTGGTATACTAGCATTATGTAATCTTTGAACTTGCATCTTTTATGGCTTTTAAAGTCATGCCTACTATTTTGGTGTGAAAACGTTAAGAATAGCCTTAGGCCAATAAAGCAAGAATTAGTTTTGAGTGTTCTTTTTAGTTATCTGTATGGAATGGGCAACCAAATTTATTAAACATAATTTTTAAAGGAAAATAGTTATCCCAACTGCTTGGGCACCCAAATTTACTAAACATAATTTTTAAAGGAAAATATGTATATTGTTTAGTTTATTTTTTTGTTTACTACTTTGTTAGTGACTTTGGGGACTAGCCTGGCACACGGCCTGAGCCACACCAATCTTTAACATGGGTTTTTTGCCCCCGTTTGTCCTACACCTCCTAGACTATACATTTTAGTTTATTAAAATGATTAACATTTTATATTTAGAAATTGTATCTTTCATCTCATTGATCATCTTTTAATTGATTTTTTCCCAAATGTTGTATAGAGGATTTTTTTTTATTTTTTTAATATATTTGTTTAATTTTGTCAAAAATTTAGTGAGAAATTATTGGATCTGCATATTTGAATAGTTATTCTATATAATTTAAGTGTTTCAGGGTTTTTTCATAAAGCTAAATCCATTTATACACTTAGAAATATAATTTAAACAACAAAAAATATGATTTTACCTAAATTTATATTGCCCAATTCTAACTAAAAATACCAAAACCTAGAATGTTTAAAAAACACCACCCATTAATGGTCACATTTTTCCAACCTTTTTCAGTTGCTTTCAACTGCATGTAGATTCTTTAACTTTCATAACTTTCTTAAACAACCAAACAACTCTAATATTCTTATTGATTGATTTCATATTCTTATTGATTGATTTCAGTTTGAACTACTCCAGCCAATTTTCTAGTCAGACTGCTGATCAGACTACTAGCCCAAACACAACGTATACAACAAACCCACATCAAAGCCCTAATAAAATTTATAACATTCAGAAGATCGTTTAAATATATGTAACTTCGTTGCATTTTATATTTGATGCTTTCTAAATGTCTTAAAACACACCTGGCAGTCATTTCTGAACCATATTCAGTTGATCAAAAACTATTTAAAGCAAATAATACCATAGAAATGCAAATAAAGAGGATAACTAATTCCTTTGGAAGTCTGTTGGATATATTTGACATATTTTATTTTCATAATTATCTCTACTGAGATCCTACTCTTTTGCAATTGTAATGCCGATTTCAATCAAAATCCTAGTATCTTCGAAAACTGCTTGCGAGGGAGTTTTACGATCAAAATTTTAGCATAGCCAAAGCAAATCGTGCTCATTGTCAGGGCATTTTTCAGTAAAAATCTAGTATCTTCTCAGCCTTACAAAATAGGGGCATATAATAATGACAATCTGCACATATTCAAGGTTCTGTACAGGTTCTACTTAACGTACTGCACTATATTCACGACATGTTTCATAGAAATCTAACTAGGCATCCGCTTTTTACTGTAAGTCAATGATTGATGAAGTTTTTGGAACCAAAAAAAATAAAAAAACCTAGATGAATATTGAACTCCATTATTAAAACGTCCAAAGATTCGCAACATCATCCGCTTTCCAATCTCCAAAATTTTGCACGTAATCGGCCTGAATCATTGGGTATCTCCTAGAATTCCAAACCGAACCTTGCATCAAAATCTTGCAGTTGCGAAAAACATATCGACTCTCCTCCGATTGCACTGTTGTTTTCTTCTTTATCAACAAATGTCCACAGAATAGTAACATCATCCACTTTGCAATCTCCAAAAAATTCCACATGAGTATCAAACCGGCCTGAATCATTTGACATCTCCTGGAAGTCCAAATCGTATAGCTCCAAACCGAACCCTACATCAAAATATTTTAGTTGCGAAAAACATATAGAGTCTCCTCCGATTGCACTGTTGTTTTCTTCTTTACCTGCTACAAAAATGTTCATTAGCCATTCACATTCCTCTGAGCTCAAGTCCATGCCTTCTCCATCATATAAATTGTTGTTGTTGTTCTCTGCATTCTCGTCCACTTCTCGTTTTTGTTCAGTGAATGGTACGTTTCCTTTGGCTTTTTCTCCAACGGACTCTTACAGTAACAAATCGATTTCCAATTCTCTTTCCTCAGATACCTCCAATGGCTCCATTGGCTCAATATTCCACAATGGATTTATATTCAGGCACTGGTTTATCCTTGCGTTTCCCTCCAAATCTTCGAAAGAATTTGGCAGATATATGAAAGGAACGAACTCAGCGCCTAAATGATTTTCAAAATTGTCATAAATCTTCCATCTATCTTGATTTTGCAAACACATTCCGAAGTTTCCATAGCTAGCTGCATTGCTGCATGGACTGGAAAAACTACAACAGCATGAATGTATTCCATACCCAGAAAAATGCGTTATGTGCCCATAAAGGGATCCATATGGAAAGCTTAAAGTAGGCATCGACCCGCAATATGCTTCTCCTCTCTCAAACACAGCTTTGTGAAATGTCCTGGCTCCTGTCATAACTATCCTTATATTGCAGGTGTCCTCAGTTTCTGGGAATCCATTCAAACTGTAAGCTCCATCATTAAAACTGTAACAAGGAGGAAGAACCTTGCCCTGACACCTATCAGGAAATATTCTAGCTTTTGAACGCGAGTGTAAGGAAGTGTTATAGAGTTTTCCTCCAAGACTGAAGTATTTGTTACACTTTCTACAGATATATATGGGCTGCAACTTCTTCGCTCGTCTTTTGTTATTCAGAAACCTAAACCTACTATATTCACAAGATTTACACCTTGGACATATAGCCTTCCTCTGCCTGAAAATCTTCTCCATGATCTCAATCTGCTGGCTATACCCACTGAAATAGGGCACATGAAAATAAAAATTGTGTAGAGGTAAAACAATAACCCTACTTATATACAAACTAACCTCCTCCACCCAACCACAACGGCTTTCTTAGGTCTTTCATTGGACCTCTAGTTTTTTCAGCTTTTTTTCTTTTTAAACTGATGATTTTCTTGACTAGTTTTATTTCCTTTTTCCCTGATGTTGACGTTACATGCTAAGGTCCAGTTCCATAACAAACTATTTCGATTTTATTTTATTTGTTTCTATATTTGAATGTGAATTCTCTAAACAAAGTTCAACGGTATTTTTTGGTTTTTTTCCATGTTGTTCCTGGTAAACCTTTTGGCTAGTCTCCTTGTGCTGAGAGAGATCGAATCCCAAAAACCATTCTTCTTAGCGCCATTGCAAGACGAGGTTGGTATTATATTCATGGCATTTAGCCCCCTAGGCAGGTCAACTCTGTGTAGATTTCAGGCCCAATTTTGATGCGGTATTTTTCCTGCCAACCACACGATCACCATATGAATCATGATTGTCCTCGTCGCAAGCCTAAGCCATGATATTCAATTCCACACACAAGAGGCTTTCCAATGACCCCTCCTCCAAGCTGTAGTAATTGGAAACCCAAGCTACAACCATAGTAAGATTGACGCTCCTTCAATCCATAGCCATTAGCTTTGGCATGAAAATGTTTATACCACATTCATTTGGGAAACAAGATTCTGAATTTTTATATTCCAAATGCACTATTTGAAATTGTGCAATTTGGAAAGATCCTATATATGCTCATAATTATCCACCCTTACGTCACAAACATAGTAAACATAGTTTATTCTTATGTGTCACCTCCTCAAAAATATATATTTTTAATCTTGTGTCACATCTCGTCACAAATATATATTTTTAATCTTATGTGTCACCTCCTCATAAACATGTGCCAAAGTGCCACCTCGTCACAAATATCATTTTTTAATCTTATGTGTCACCTCTTGTCACAAATATAATTTTTTAATCTTATGTATCTGAGTGGGCCTAATGGTTAAGAACCTTTGTTTCTTCTTAAGAGGTCATAGGTTCAAATCTAGAGGGGGGTAGGGTATGTATACCTTCGTAGACTTTACTAGTCAAATCGTTGGGCGAAGGGGGGTCCCTTATCCCACAAACAAGGGGGTCTCATACACCAATTTGGTGTGATGGCTTGGCCGTGACCTTAAAAATAGATGATTATATGATTATCACCTCTTCATAAACATGTGCCAAAGTCACCCCAGTTCCTCATCAACATAATTTTTTAATCTTGTGTGTCACCTTGTCATAAACATGTGCCAAAGTCACCCGAGGTCCCTCATCAACATGTGTCAAGTCACTTCATATTTTAATTTGTTTTAATTTTTATTTTTTTAATATTATGTGCCACCTCATCATATGTCGTTCAACAACATATGCTAAGTCACCTCATATTTTAATTTTTAATTTTGATCTTATGTGCCAAAGTCAGCCCTAGGTCCCTCATCAACATGTGTCAAGTCACCCCTAAGTCCCTCATATTAATTTTTAATGTTATGTGCCACCTATTTTTAATCTTGTGTGCCACTTTGTCACAAACATGTGATAAGTCACCCCTAGGTCCCCCATCAACATGTGCCAAGTCACTCCTAGATTCCTCATATTAATTTTTAATCTTATGTGTCACCTTGTCAAAAACATGTGACAAGTCACACCTAGGTCCCTCATCAACTGATCCAGGTGAATATTGGTGGCCACCCTCCTATTCCAACTAGATCCTCTTGACAGTTGTTAGTTCAACACGTTCTTCTGAAATTCTTTGAAATTGTGGGTTCTACACTTTCAGAGTTATCTGAAGCCATACATAGCTTCCAGGTGGAGATTGGTGGTCGCCCACCTAATTCAACTGGATTATTTTGGATATTTTCATTTCAATACATCGTTTTGTACTTCTAGGGTCGTTTTGGGGCCCTAAACAATGTTTTTTTTGGCTTGCCATAGTCAAACTATGGACATAGTCAAAGTTTGTTGACATGATGTGTAGTTCTTGAAAAGACCTTTCCAACAGGCTATTAGGCACCTAAAAAGGAGGTCATATGAAAAATTTACGACCCTAGGAAGTTGAGGTACCAACTTACCCATCATGACCCACATAACTTTTGGCATTTCATATCTTATGGTTAGGATTTTGGATGTCCAGGGTTTTGGAATTCATGAGTAACGTTAAAAGGGCCTCTAAAGACTCATTGTAATCATTATGCTCAGATGGATGTGCGTAGAAGCCACATCTATTCTCAGAGATAGCTACCACCATTCGAACAAGTTGTTTTCAGTTATGCAATTTTATAGTTTCATCCTATTTTATTCATTCAATGGAAGTTATTGTTCACTCGATATCTTTTGTTGTTCTTTGTATCTCTATGTTATTATATTGAGTCTGTTATTCCTTTCGTTCTGCTCATAAATCTGGATCAGTGGTATCAGAGTGGCCTAATCTTCATTTATTTTTCTTCATGCATGTCCCCTACAAGATTTGGGTACAAGAATTGGGCACTCGAACCATTCGATCCTTTGCAATATCGACCATGCCGATCCCAACAACAACCCATGGCGGATGAGAAGAAAGATGATGGAGCATGAGATCCTTTTAAAATGTTGTTCGAGGAAGCCCTTGCACGACAAAGGAACAAGATAATGGACAACTTTGCACAGATCCTTCAGTGACTGGCCAAGGAGATGCATCTTCATCAAGCGACCATGTAGCCCCCTTCAAGATGTAAGTAAATTTTGATATTCCATTATTTAAAGGACTTGATATTCCACAATTTTTCTGATAGGGAAAAGATTGCTTTTTCACTCCTCAAGATCATCCCCCATGTTAAGGAATGGTGGGATACTTACTCTGAACAAAGGTTCATGGAGGAATCTACAATATTTGTGGTTTCTCCCACATGGGATTCCTTCGGGGATGCCATTAAAGAACAATACTACCCTCTTGGAATATATGAGGACCAGTACACAAGATGGACCACACTGCATCAGGAAAGGGACAAGACAATACCATGTTTCACCAATATTTTCCATACTCTACAAACCAAATTGGGTATCAAAGACTTTGAACGAAATATGGTTCTCAAATAACGTGATTTTCTGCATAGATACATTCACACAGAAATGGAGTTTCTGGGCATCGCATCATTAGGTGTGGCTTATAGATATGTTGTCAAGATCGAGCAAAAATTTAAGCATAAGAGGCGAGAGTTTGGATTTGCATAATTCTCACAGCCGAAGCAAGGAAAAGGTGGACCCAACCCACAAAACAAGGGACAGAGCAAAGATGGTCTCTCTCAAGACAACCGGTCCAAGATGAAACCCAAGAAGGGTAATGAGAAGTCGAAGAAGGACACAGGAAAATGGTATGAATACCAGAAAATCCGATGGCACAACACCAAAGAATGTCACTCCAAGTAGTCATTGGTGGTTGAGCTGAAAGATTCTGAAGTGGATCATCGATTTCGAACCTAGTGCCACTTTCACTACCACCAAATTCCAACCAAGTGAACAAGAAGAACCAGTGCAAGGGGAATGCCTCTTTTAGTCACAGATATGGGTAAGAGGGACTCCACTACATTTCATTGTCGATTGCAACACTCAGAAGAACCTTATTTGAGCATATGTTGTCAAGCGGTTGGACCTATCGATAACACCACACCTGCATCCCTACACCATCGACTGGCCTCTCCAAGGATGATATCTTCGTGTCAGCCAACAGTGTCATCTTCCCTACAACATCAAGCCCTTCAAAGACAAGGTATTTTGTGATATTTCTCCCCTTCAAGTTTGTGATGTTCTTTTATGCCAGCCATATTTGTGGAAGTGACATGCTATGTATGAGTTTAGACCCTGCAGTGTTATTATTACTTTGGGTAGAAAATTGTACATGATACCAGAGGCAGCGCCACCTACCATTATTTCTTTAATATCTGTTAAGCAATGCAATAAGGCCATTTCATAGACCGGGAAGTTCATCTTCTTTATGATCTGTGCTCGTAGTAAGCAGAAGGTCATTGACACATCTATGACCTCTACACAAAGCCTCTCTTTGCAGGAGAATCAAGTGGACAAGATCATGGAAGCATATAGAGACATCTTCTCCTCACCCACTGGGGTACCGACGCACTGCCAATTCAAGCATCCAATTGATCTAACCCTTAATGCACCGCTTCCTAATGGACCAGTCTATCGTCCCTCGTTGATGGAAAATGATGAAATCAAGTGCCATATCCAAATTATTCTTCAAAAGGGGCACATCCAACCTAGCTCCTCCCCTTGAGGAAGCCTGATTGTGTTGTTGCAAAAGAAATACAAGAACGGGTAGCTCTGCATTGATTACAAAGCATTAAACAAAATCACAATCTGGAACCAGTATCCAATTCCCTGAATTAATGACCTTCTTGACCAACTTAAGGGGGATAATTTATTCAGCAAGATTGACCTAAAGTATGGCTACCACCAGGGTCCCATCAAACCAAATGATGTATGGAAAACAACTTTCAAATCTAAAGAAGTTCTCTTCGAATGGATAGTCATGCCCTTTGGCTTAACAAATGCACCAACAACTTTCATGAGATTGATGGATGATTTATTGAGACCCTTCATCAACTCTTTTGTGGTGGTATATCTGGATGACATCCTCATCTTCAACAGAACTTGGGAGGAGCACATGCAACATATTCAACAGGTTTTGGGCACTCTGCAAAAGCACAAGCTATATGCCAACTTGGAAAAATGATCCTTTGGCATGAACAACGTCCAATACTTAGGCTACATTGTTGATGAGTGTGGCGTACATGTGGATCCAGCTAAGATCCAAGTCATTCGTGACTCTCTAGCCCCAACCAAACTAACCGAGCTTCGAAGCTTCTTGGGACTTGCCAACCTCTACCGAAGGTTCATGTTGAGATTATCCCATATTGCATGGGCCCTCAAATAAGTAACCAAGGGCGATGGAAATGCAAAGTTTGCATGGGGGAAAACACAACAAGAAGCATTTGATGAACTAAAGCATCGATTGTGTTTAGCTCTAGTACTCTCTTTACCTGATCTACAACAATCGTTTGAGATTGAGACTGATGCCTCCGAATATGATGTAGGTGCAATTCTCACTCAGCATGATCATCTGGTATCATACCATAGTGAGACACTCTCAGATACTGTCTGAAAATACCCCACCTATGAAAAAGAAATGTATTCCATTTTGAAAGTCTGCCATCAATGGAAACATTACATTATGGGAAAGGAGACAATCATCCACACTGATTACAAGCCTCTTCAGTTCATACAAACACAGGGGAAGTTGTAGAACGACCTCCATCAAAAGTGGTCCACATACCTACAACAGTTCCATCTCAACATAAAGTATAAAACGGGGAGAAAAAATCATGTCGTTGATTGCCTCAATTTCCCTACCGTTGTTTCACTCACCACAGTGCTCCATTCCTGTGGGAATGAGGCATCTAAGTGGGCCCAAATTTATCAGCGTGACCCTGACTTCGCCACCACCTATCAAATCTTGGGTACAAGAGAGAATTTCACCAATTTTCACATCTAGGATGGACTATTATGCCAACTCGTCCACCTCTATGTTCCCACAAGTGAGCATGCAAAGATGATTTGGGAGGATCACTACATTCGGATGGCAGGATATTTTTGCATGAAGAAAACTGTGGTCGTTCTACAGAAACATTTTTGTTGGCCAAAAATTTGAAAATACATTAGCAAGTATATGAGATCTTTCACTTCCTGTGTCATTGCCAAGACAAACATCAAGAAGCAAGGCTTATACACCCTTCTTCATACTCCTAAGAGGCCCTGGGAATCCATCTCTATGGATTACATGTATGGCCTTCCATCCACCAAGCATGACAATGATTGTGTATTTGTGGTGGTTGATCGGTTTTCGAAGATAACCATTATCACAACCTACAAGAAGAGCATCACACCGAAATATACTGCCAATATCTTCTTCGAACGGGTGTGGGTCCATTTTGGGATACCACAGACCATCACCTCAAATCAGGATAAAAGGTTCCTCAGCACATTTTGGTCGAGTCTCTGGTCACTGTTGGACACTAAGATCATTAAATCCACTGCTTTCCACCCCCAAACAGATGACCATAAATAGGTCATCAATCGGATGATTGTGCACATTCTATGCATTCACAACTCTAAGCATCCATATAAATGGGATGAGAGTCTTCCCTATGTTCAACACAGCTACAATAGGGTTCTCCATAGCTCCAAAAACCATAGATTATTTCAGGTGGGGCTGATATTCCAACCCTTGGGTCCCATTAATGTTTCACTACCTCTTACAACCACACAGGAAACATATTCCCTTGTTTAGTCTGAGGCGGACAAAGACACCAGATTCATTGAGCGTATTCAACACATCCACCAACAGGTCCATGAGATTTTGCAGAAATTCAATTTTAAGTACAAGAAACGACATTATCAACACTGGGCACCACACCAGTTTCAGGTGGGAGACAAGGTCTGGTTACATTTGCAGAAAGAATGCCTTACAGGGCCCCATCGGAAGCTCCTCCCACTTTGCTATGGGCCTTACACTATCACCAAGCATGTGGATAGCAATGCTTTTGAGCTCAACACTCCACCCTTCCTTGGCTTGCACCCAATGTTCAATGTGGACCTCCCTCGGCCATATTTTCCACCATTATTTGACACCTTAGAGATCACAAAATAGTTGACACAAACATAGCTCAACCCTGACTACATGGAATAGGCCTCCACTGATCAGATAGTGGACACACAGGTCAAGGGCACTCTCCAACAGAGGATTCGACTTTATCTAGTTCTCAAGGAAGGGAAACTCCTACACCAAGGAAAGTGGCTCACCCGGGGCCAAATTCAAGATAATTTACCTCACCGAATGGGGGCACTCACCGCAATGGAAACCATTTCTTCCTAAGGGGGGAGGATTAATCGAGGTGGATATCGTTGGCCACCCAACCTATTCCAACTAGCTCCTCTTGACAATTGTTATCTTAGCATGTTCTTCTATAATTATTTGTAATTGTGGGTTCTGCACTTTTGGGGAAGTTTGAATCCCTACACAACTTCTAGGTGGAGATTGGTGGATGCCCACCTAATCCAACTGGCTTATTTTGGAAATTTTCATTCCAGTACATCTTTATGTACTTCCAAGGTCGTTTTGGGGCCTAAATAGTGTTTTTTTATCTTACCACATTCAAACTGTAGACGAAGTTAGAGTTTGACAACATAATGTGTAGTTCTCGAAAATACCTTTCCAATGGGCTATCATGTACCTAAAACGGAGGTCATATGAACAATTTACACCTCCAAAGGTTGAGGTACCAACTTACCCATTGGGGCCAACATAACTTTTGGTGTTTCATCTCCTAGGGTTAGGTTTTGGATGTCTATGGTTTTGGAATTCGTGATTAATGTTAAAAAGGCATCTAGAGACTCATTGTAATCATTCTGCTTAGACAGATGTGCATAGCAGCCACATCTCTTCTTAGATATAGCTACCACCATTCGAGCAAGTTGTTTTGATTTCTGCAGTTTTACAGTTTCAACATATTTTATTCATTCAATAGAAGTTATTGTTCACTGGATATCTTTTGTTGTTCTCCATATCTTTTTGTTATTGTATTTAGTTTGTTATTCCTTTTTGTCCACTCATAAATATTAATCATCAACATGTGCCAAGTCACCCCTAGGTCCCTCATCACAAACATGTGCCAAGTAAATTTTAATCTTATGTGATGAGCCATTTCATCACAAACATGTGCCAAGTAATTTTTAATCTTGCATGCCACCTCACAAACATGTTCCAAGTCAACCTTAGATCCCTCATCACAAACATGTGCCAAATAATTTTTAATATTGTCTGCCACTTTGTCACAGATATGTGACAAGTCACCCCTAGTTCCCTCATCACAAGCATGTGCCAAGTCACCCTTAGTTCACTTGTCACAAACATGTGCCAAGTCACCCCTAGGTCATTTCAAAATTAGTACTATCTATCATCTTGTCAAAAACCTATACTAAGTCATAAGCATGTGCAAATTCACCCCTAGGCACCTCATCAGAAAGATGTGCTAAGTCACCCCCAAGTCACGTCCAAATTAATCTTATGTGCCACCTTATTACAAACATATGCCAATTCTCCCCTAGATTGTCTTCCTCTCATCACAAACATGTTCCAATTCACTCAGGTCTAGGTCCCTCATCAAAAACATGTGCCAAAACACCCCTAGGTCGCTACCAAATTAATCTTATGTGCCACCTCATTGCAAACCTGTTCCAAGTCACCCTTAAGTCATCATCACCTCATTACAAACTTGTGCAAAGTTTTTTAATCTTATGTTCCACCTCATCACACATTGTGACAAGTCATCCCTAGGTCGTTTCCACCTCATCACAAACCTATTCCAAGTAATGGTATCCATATTCCACCTCATAAAAAACCTATGCCAATTCACCCCTAGGTCACTACACCTCATCGCAAACTTATGTCAAGTAATGGTAGCCATTTTTGCCAAGTCACCCCTTGGTCATTACCACTTCATCAAAAACCTGGGACAAGTAATGGTAGCCACGTGTGGCAAGTAATTTTGGGCCTTATGTGCCATATTGTCACAACATATACCAAGTCACCCCTTGGTAGTGGCATGTGTTACCTTATCTCATGTTATCCACTTAGCATTATTTTCAATCTGATCACAAACTTGTGCCAAGTCACAAGTCACAAACATGTGTCAAGTCACCCATTGGTCACTAACACCTCATCAAAAACCTATCAAACCTATGACAAACCACCCCAATGTCTCTACCACATTTTCACAAACATATTCTAATTCACCCTTAGGTCATTTCCACCTCGTCACAAACCTATGACAAGTAATGGTCCATGAGTGCCAAGTAATTTTGGGCCCGGTCTTCCACCTCATCACAAACTTGTGTCAAGTCACCTCTTGGTTGCCACTACTTCATCAAAAACATGTGTCAATTAATGGTAGCCACATGTTCCAAGTAATTTTTTATCTTATGTTCCACCTCATCACAACTTGTGTCAAGTCACCCCTTGTTATCTGAATGTGTTACCTTATCCCATGTCAACCACTTAGTCGTATGTCTTACCTAGTCACAACAATGTGTTGAGTCACAAGTCACAAACTTGTACCAAGTTACCCCTTGGTCACCAAGACATCATCAAAGACCTATAAAAATTGTACCAAGCCATCTCGAGGTCACTACCACCTCATCACAAACTTGTTCCAAGTCATCCCTAGGTCATCTCCACCTTGTCATAAACTTGTGCCAAGTTACCCCTAGGTCATTTCCACCTTGGCATAACCTTGTGCCAAGTTACCCTAGGTCATTTCCACCTCATCACAAACCTATGCCAAGTAATGGTAGCCATGTGTTCCAAGAAATTTTTGGACTTATGTTCCACCTCATCAAAAACATGTTCCAAGTTACCCCTTGTCCATCACCACTTCGTCACAAACCTATAGCAAGTAATGGTAGCCACATGTGCCAAGTAATTTTGGGCCCCATGTGCCACGTCATCACAACATGTGCCAAGTAAACCCTTAGTAGCCGCATGTGATACCTTATCCATTGTCAGCCACTTGGCCTTATGTTCCCACTCGTACAAACCTATGTCAAGTTACAAGTCACAAATTGGAGCTAAGTCACCCCTCACTCATCAACACCTCATCCAAAAATTGTTAAAATTGTTCCAAGTCACCAATAGGTCATTAATACTTTGTCACAAATGTGTGCCAAGCCACCCCTAGATTGTTTCCATCTCAACAAAAACATATGCCAAGTCACCCCTAGTTCATTGTCACCTCGTCACAAACTTGTGCTAAGTAATGGTAGCCATCAATGCCAACTAATTTTGGGTCTTATGCGCCACCTCATCACAAACTTGTGCCAAGTCACTATTGAAGGGAAATTTGTTCGACAACACAGGTATTCCAACAGAGGACGAACACCTTCAGTAACCACTCACATAACCAGATCAAAGATCAACACACCGATGTTTCCCCGTAGGGGTTTTACCACGTGAAAACATCGGTG
>SNQJ01S0226465.1:0-14608 GCA_010110895.2 Picea sitchensis | reverse complement strand
ATACTTCAGTCAATGATGGATTTAAAAATATTAAGTTGTTTATTTCTGAAGCTGTGTTGTCTGTTGAAACTGATGATGAGAATGCATGGTTCATAGATTATGGTGCATCAGCTCATATGACCTATAATAAAGAATGGTATGATGAATATTATGAGAAAATTGATGGCACACACATCTACTTAGGAGATAACAGATCACATAAAGTCCAAGGCTTTGGAGTAATAAGTGTGAACTTACCTAATGGACAATTGAGACATATTCGTAATGTGATGTATGTCCCTGGTATTAAAAAGAATTTGATATTTGTTTCAACTATCACTGATAATAATCTAACAATGGAATTTGGTAAGTTGAGATGTGTTGTAAAAGATATACAAGATCACTACATGGTTGTTTCCACAGGTACCAAGGTTGGTGGATTGTAAAAGTTGGATGTAACAATGAACCGTCATGTTGCATTTACATCCACAGGGATGTCAACAGAAGAGTTATGGCACCACAGGTATGGGCACCTAAATTACAATGATTTGATGATGTTGCAAAGAAAAACTATGGTAGAAGGTCTTCTTGTTATGAAGAATGATCATTTTCCATGTGAAGCATGTGCACTTGGTAAGCAACATAGAGAGGAGTTCCCCATACATACAAAGAAAATACAAACATATATACTTGAATTAATTCATACAAATGTATGTGGACCTATGTAAACTAGGTCATTTGGTGGTGCTTCCTACTTTCTTATTTTTGTTGATGATAGATCTAGATATACATGGGTTTATTTCATAAGGAGGAAAAGTGATGTATTTGAGTACTTTAAAGAATTCAGAACTATGACTGAAAAAACAGACAGGAAAATGTATTGAATTTCTCAGATCTATTCAGGGGTTGGATAACGAACAACTCCATCTCACAGCTCGAGAGTAGAGGAAGATTAACAGGAGATGCGCAGCTCCTGTACGTGCCCTCAAACCAACAAACAACTCCACTGAAAAATACACACAAATCACAACAAATATACCAAGTGCACTCACATCAACGAACACTCCAATATACAGTCTGCAAAATTGAACAACGAATAAATCGTTTAAATGGAAGCTGGTATATACTTTTGTGTGGTTCCTCACAAGGTTATTAACCTCTGCTCTGATACCAAAATAAAACTAGACATAAACCACCCACACACAAGTGAGACGGAGCTCACAAATCTTGCATTAAGAAGAGAAAGCAATTACATTTATAGATCAGATCACACTCCTATTAATGTGGATCTCAAACCACCCACAAACGCAATCTACGTGCTTATGGAACAAACTCAAAACAACATTCTAATTTTAATATTTTCTAGAAGTTTCTTCATTATTCTAAAATAACATGATAAAAAATTATTTGGTCGAAAAAAATAATGAAAGGAAATTAATTTAAGAATACTAAAAATATAAAAAGGTTGATTAAATAATTAATAATTAAATTTAAAAATAATTAAAAATAATTTATAGTTAAATATCAATTAAAGATTATAATGATGACAAGATTAGATTGATAATTAGAAATAATAATACAATCATAGGTTAAAGAGAAGTAAAGTATTATTGTAGCCGGGTTAAAATTAGAAAATAAGCTCCTATGAAAAGAAAACAATAATAATATGACCAGATTAAGTTGAAGAAAAAATCACTAATAATTATTGTAAATATATAAACATATATTAAAAAAAATGTGAGCATAGATTTTTTCTAATTATTGTAAATATATAAGTATAGGTTAAAAAATATATGAGCATAGATTAGAAAAAAAAAAAAAAAAAAAAAAGGTAAATAACCAGAATTAATTTGGAAAATTAAAAATATTCTATAAAAAAAAAAGGGGGAGATTGAATAATTAATAATTAAATGAGAGTTATAATGATGACGATGTTAGATTTAACAAGAAATTTATAAAGGTTAGAATTGATTATCATAAGTTTTAAGAAAAGTAAATTATTAGTATGTGGGGTTAAACTTAGAAAAAAAGGGAGAGATTTTTAGATAACTTAAGATAAGAAGATTTTGGATGATGGAGAAAAATGGAAAAGGGGAGGGGGAAGGGTAGAGAAAGGAGAAAGTAGAGACAATTTAGGTTTGATTCTTGAGGTGATGAATGATGAGCTTCCACGATTGGTTGAGTGTATACTCATCTTTACGGTTAAAATTGTTTGGATGTTTTTCAATTTCCAGAGCTTCGTGAATGACGCGAGAAAAGTAATAGGGTGTGGAGGCTAGGATTCTCACTTGGTCAAAACATATTAAGTGTTTTGAATTAAAAGAGTGTTCAACAATAGTTGATTTAGATATGTGATTGTGAGTTGTGTTAGCTATATGCTCTTTGAGACAGGCTTTGAAGGATCTGCCAGTTTGACCAATGTATGGTTTTCCACAAGAGCAAGGAATTTGGTAAACTCTTGGGCCCATCATTGGGTCTATTTATCCTTAGTGGACCTGAATGAATGTTTGAGGCTTTTGAAGGGCTTTAAGATGATTTTGATATACTTCTTGGTGAGAATTTTGGATATGCGATCAGTTGTGCCTTGAATGTAGGGAAGAGAAATGAGAGGTAGGAGTGGGGAAGAAGAGGGCACGTTGTTCGATTTAGCCTTGCAGACTGAGCGAAAAACTTTATTAATTTAAGAGATGGTGCAACCATTGGACACAAGGTCTTTGGTTAGGTGAGTTTTTTCATTTTCAAGAAATTGAGGGTCTGAGATTCGGATGGCTCGAGTAACTAGAGTTTTAACGACAATGAATTTTTGAACAAGATGTTGATGAAAATTGACATAAAGGTATCTATCAGTGTGAATCTTTTTTTAATAAACTAGAACTATTATTAAGATGTTGAATAGATTGAAATTTAACTAGGTTAAATTTAAGAGATTTGAAAAAACAAAAAATTCTACCATAATCTTGCCTAATTTATTTTGCTTTTTTAAAGAGAATATGTTGTGTTACTGATTCGATTGAGCTAATAATATCTTTGTTAGGAATAAATTGGAGAACGATAATAAAATGAAAATATTCCTTAAAAGTTGAAAGGAAGGGAGATCAATATCAAAAAAGGATAAATTAATGACTATGGAATGAGGAGGGGGGAGGACTCTAGATATGAGGATTATGGATCAATTTATGGATAAGGAGGCACAACCCAAGAAAGGGCTGACCAAGTTTGGTCCCCGTGGACATTAATATTAAATTAAGTCCATAAAGTTGAAAAGCTTTGAAGATGTTATAAAATTAAGTTAAACTAAAAGTTTACAAGTACACTTTACCCCTTTTCTCACCCTTTTCAATTTAAGTTATAATTTATTTATTTCAAACATAAGGAATCTTTGGTTTGGACTTTGTGATCGCAATCGACCAGTTAGGATGGAACTCTTCAGATGTGTTTAAAGATTTACCACCTAACCATGTCCCACTTTGGTTATCAATTAAATATTCATTGTATGCAAAACCAAATCAATTCCATGTAAAGTAATTATCAAAACATATTCCCAATTCCCAAAGGATCAGATATTTTTCGATTGTAGAGCATTGTGTGTTGTAATGCGACACTACCACTTTGCAACATGCATTTGGTAAGGTATCACACATACAACTCCACTCCATTCACATTCCAATATTTTATTGAAATTTCAGAGTTTAAATTTAGTGGTGCCCCCTATGATTTCTATGTAAGTTTACAGTAACCAATTATATTATTTTTCACTTTTTATGACATTTTATAATAAAAATAAATTAAAAGTTAATTATGTAGTAAATGGGTTTTTCCTTCAATTATAAATTTATTAATAATGAAGTATAAATTCACAACTGAATGGAATCATAATTCAAGATTGATGTTATGGGAGGCCAATATCTATAAAGATTTTGTTTTATTTTGAATCGATTCAACATAGTAAAAATTTAATAATGTTTTGAATTGATTGGAATTTTAACTCTTAAAATTATGACAATTAAAAGAAGATTTAATATTAAAAAATTTAATAATGTTAAATTTATTTCCTTTCTTCTCAATTTTATAAATCTCAAGCATTCATGTAATAAGCAATATGAAATTAGCATTTAAATTTCAAAAAGTTAAAAATATTTTTTAGATGTTGATAGGGATAGGGTGCGGAAAAGAACATGCCTCCATGTTAAGAGAGGACAACTAATAACCTTAAGTTGCATTCAATTATAGCTTATCAAATTGGAAGTTGCATTCAATAGTTACAATTAATAATCTTAAGTTACATTCAATGGTAGCTTATTAAATTGGAAGTTGCATTTAATGGTAGTTTATCAAATTGGTGAGAGGGACATTTTTAAAGTCTCGCAAAGTTTCAAGTTTTATTTAGAGAATTCTTGTGTTTGTGTTTATACTTGCTGTTCATTAATATATACAATAATGATTGGGATCATGTACAAATTCTCAATAAATTTAATGAAATAAATACTTCTAATTATAACAACTTAGAAAAATATTCATTTTCACATGTTCATGTAACTTTACTTTTATAAACCAAAAACATTTAAAAGAAAAAACATAACCACGACAAGACGTCACAATAATGAATCACCAATTAAAATAGATTATTAACATTAACTAGAATTACCATAAAATAGTAAAACAATAAGCATATGACAACAACATTCATCAACACAAACCACAAACTTAGTGAAATATGAAAACAATCTACAAATCTTAGTCTTTTAAAGTTTTGCAGAATCTAATTTACAACGAGTGGACATTGATACTAAGTTCAATTCAATTATTTATTGGATTTCCAAGCATCACCTTTTTTATTTTAATTACATTGTGTCTAGGTCTTCTCACTTCCCATGTCAGATATGTAAAACCCTAACCATGCGTAATTATGTCTAGTTCTTCTCATTTCCCATGTCAGATATGCAAAACCCTTAACCAGGAATACTTATTTAATAATAATTAATATTTATATAAACAAGGAAATTATCCTATGGGTGGGTTTAGAATATCTTGTGTGCATCATCAGGTAATGGAATTGCCACATCGAAAAGAGAACATAGATCGTTGGATCTGACTAGCTAGGGATGCTTCTAGGTTCCCTACTTCTAACAAAATATCTCCTCCCATTCAAGCACAATATCCCTTGAATGAAAGCATATCCAGGGACATGAAAAACGAGGATCCCAACAAAATGCACATGTTTTAAGTATGCCTTTGGATGTTTTCCAAATAATTTATGCATTATGGACCTATTTCATTGGGTTCCTAACCCATTCCTAAACTATGGCTGCATACAAATACTTGACTCTGCTTACCTAGACCCAGAAGCATTTTCCTTGTACCAGTCTTCATACATTTTTTGCAACTAGGGCCTTGTATAAGAGGAATAAGTTCTTTAGGTCCCATCTTCCATTTTCTTTTGGAACTACCAATTTTTTCCAAGATGCCAGTTGTTGAGTACACAACAGTACACCTTTTTAAAAAAAATCTTTAATTTTAGGGTACCACTTACTTTTAACCATTCAACATCTTCTTGCTTTTCTTTTCATAGGTTGCACACCTATTTTCTTTACGTTTATGCATTTTTGTTTTCTCCACATTTTAAAACTTCCATAATTTCATGAAACTTGAAGGAAATATCATCCTAGGTGACTTATCCATCCTAGGTGGGAATTCCTCGACATTGTCTGGTCCCACAACCTATAGAAACACAAGAACATTAAAACTTAGAGGATGTCATAAAATAAAGAAATCACTATGGTGAATTTATCAAATATGACACATACCTGTGTGTGGGGTAGATCGATTGAGCAACTTGCCTCTAATGTTGCATTAGTGTTGGAGACTGACACTGATGCATCCATGGGCGTAGAGGGTATGCTACATGGGCATAGAAACTGCAAAACAACATAAAATAAAATATCAATATAAATACACATAATACTATATAAATATATAATGACGAAGAACATAGAGATGGTTAAGATACTAACCTCCTCCATGAAGCTTTGTTTTCCACTAGCCTCAATAGGCCCATAGCAATTCTTCCCACAATTCAAGCATCTATGAGGTTCACATGGATGAATGTCATGTCCATGTCCCCTCTCCTTACTGAAATCTAGTGTACGGGGTGAAGCTCTGACCCCACTATCAATGTGACCAGAAGGCACCTCCTGTTGAGATAGTGCAACAAAGTTTCCATGTTGCATTAGGCTCTAAGTCAATGATGATGTAGTGACATGTACCTTCTGCAAGCTCTCTACAATAGGAGCATGTTGGGTAGGGGGGTTATTCCTTCGCCTGGGGGGACTAGGACCTAACATGGGATCACGCCTAACATGCTCTTGGTCATGTGTGGACCCTCAACCCACCCCTTGGAAGTCATTGATGTCAAAGTAGTTGACATGTTGACCCAAAATAAATTCAACCCATAATTTTCGCAAAAATATAAAGGCACCTCCCTGTTATTGCAGGGAGGTTTATCAAATACCATGTTCCACCTATCCATCCAATTTTCACTAATTTGTGGGTGGATGCATCAGTCAATGCAAATGTGTTGGTCACAAGTGGTTGTTTTTGAGATCGAGGATCAATAAAAATAGACATCAGTTGTTGTTTTGATATACCCAAGTCTCCAACTTTCTTTCTATCCAATCCAATGTTGTAATACTCAAATACTCTTTCCCTATATTCAAAAATAGAAGTCAATTACCCTTGGGCACTTGCAATGGACCTCACAATGATGTCCAATGAAGTGGTGAAAGACTATCTACTTGGTTCTCTCGTGCCCCTTAATTGATTTACAAGTGTTCTTAATGGGTCCAACCCCTCATCAATTTAGGTGTTTATGTTGGGTGGTTGTGGTGGGTTGGGGTTTTCCTCGCCTTGGTATGTTGGTTGGTGGCTTACATTGTCTCCAAGTTCCATTTTATAATATATGTTGCAATTTGATAATGCATGGAATGTAAATTAGGTTGGTTTTTTTTATTAAAATAGAAAATTACAAAAAACATCAATACATTTTTAAGAAATAAAATAAAAAAACAATAAAGTAATCTCATTTCTTGTAAATTATATATAGTTATTTTTAAAGAGTAAATGTTACGCAATGTAAGAGGTGACTCTCTAAAATTTCTAGATGATATTTCCCTATAAGATTACAAATTTATATAATTTAGATTCTTTTAGAATATATTAAACTGATTGAATAAAAGTAAAAATTACTAAATTGGGAGGAAAAGAAGAGAAATCAAGCATACATGGCTTGGATGGGACACGATGGAAATATCTTGACAGAGATCCTCCTCTCTATTTGTTCAATGAGGGTAAAAATGTGAGCACGATCATGTGTGCAAATGGGCACAAATTGCACCTGATTTATTTGATGATCTCATGGGATCCCATAACCACGAGGGAGAATATTACAAGTAACATATTATGGGCTAGGGAAAACTCAATAAATTACTTATGCCAATAATTATTATGTCTTGTATTGGAGTTGTTATGTTGAAGTCTCGAAGAATGGTTGGAGCGTTGCTCGTCGGTGGTGTGGTGGAATTGGACTTCGATGCCTCGGGTTGTACCTAGTTGTTGTCGAGGGAGTTTAGGTTAGCCTTTCAATATTCCTGGTGTATGTGAGTACCAATCCATATTCATGCTTGGATAGATGATGTCTCGAGCCTTGGGGCTATGTATAGATCGATAGGCTTTAATCCTAGTTTCGAAAGTAGGGAAGGACAACTACAGAGTACTCGCGCTTCCCCGGTGTTGTCATGTGGACTTTTGATGCCTGTTGTAGTCACTTGGGTGGGTTATAATAGTCCAACAGAGGGTGTTGTGGAAGATACTAGAGCTAATAGAGGGTGTTGTGGAGGATATGGTGATCTAATTAAAAACATATAAGTAACATAATAAAAACTAGCTTTGGGATGAAGTTCCTTGAACGAGGGGTGTATTTCATGCCTCGTATTATTTTTATTTTATTTTTTTATAATGGGGGAATCAACAACTCGTGGTTCTCGTACTCGCGTGACACAGGGTCGATACCCGTCTAATATCACTATAATCCCAGGTGCTCCACGCAGCCCGCAAGAATGGAGCACAAGTAAATCGGGGTGAGAATCGAACTTGAGACCTCCTTTACACATTTCCTTCCATTTGCACGACACTTTCCAATCGGTCTACACCCCTACGGGCTCATGCCTCATATTATTAGTAATATATAAATAAATAATAATAATAACATGAATATAATAATTATCCTAAACTGATCATAATAAGTACTTATATAAATAAATAATAATAAAGAATTATATAATAATTATCATAAAAGGGTCATAATAAGTACTTATTATGGATATTTGGTAATAAAATAAAATGGTAAAATAAGTAACGTTGATTGATGGAGAAACCCTAAAATATAATAAATAATTAAATAAATGAACCTGGGGATTGGGTTCTTTACCATGTATAGACTCTATATAAAGAGGGAAAATAAGGAGAAAGGGCCATCTCTCTCTTTTGGTTGAGCTATAGAGAGGAAAAGGCTAAGGAATAGTTGGAAAAGTAGTATATTGAGGGCTTGGGGGTGACGTGCTACTAAATATTTAAGTAGCAAGGTATACAGTTGGGTGGAGAGTCATCCCCCACTCCTTGTTGTGGTTTTCAGATCAAGGTATTGCTACAATCTCCAATTCCTATACTACATGTATGTTCGTTTCTTCACCACAAGCAAGTACCACATGTTGCTCCTATAGGTTAAGTAATTTTATTAAAGTTCCCTATGCTGGATCTATGTATCTTTGAATTGATCATTTTTCTTGTGTCAATTGGGTAGTTATATTTGTTTTAGATCGAGGCATTAGAAACAAGCACCGAGCCAAAGGAAACTAAAACATTTTCATCAAGAAAATTCACAAGCTTGTTTCTAAACAAAATATAGTACACACTCGAGGTCAAACAAATGATTAAAATCCAAGGATATAAACAACATGTTCTCAAGTTTAAACAAAAATATGAAATCCTTAAAACCCCAAAACAATGCAAACATAAAAAAGCTCAAAATCATATCCAAACCAAGATTTAATGTATGTACATTTGCAATCTATGAAGTTCTCAACTCTGTTAAGTATTACACTAACTCATTAGAGTAAGGGAATACCAAAATTGAATTGAGAATCAAGACCCAAAATCAGAGTAGGAAGTCTTGAAGGCATTAGGAATTATGCCCTTTTGAAATCAAATTGAGAACTAATGAAAACAAGAAATCAATAATATAAAACTAAATATGTTCACGACTTCTTGTCAAAAATAGGTTTCATATGATATGACAATTCAATCAAAATGAAACCCACCTAGTGTCTTAGAATGAGACATGTTGTTAGCAGAAATTCATTTCAAAGAAAAGAAAAAATAATATGCAAACTAGTTATCCTCAAATTATCTAACAAATCCAGAAAAATTCAAGGTTCAATCAAAACCATGAACTTTTCAATAATATTGAATGTAAAGCAAAGAAAATTGAAACCTTATTCTTCAGTTTTAGTTTGCACTAATAATCCCTAAGTTGGATAGAAAATCAAAACCCAAAACAAAAGCAAGAAATTAGAAAGGAGTTTAAATCAAAGAGCATTCAAATTCCAATAATCTCTTCAACTCAACAAGAGAAATAACTTTCTTTACTTTGAAATCAATTGCTTCTAAACCAAAACTGGTGTTTTTTAAATAACGCTACTTTTGAATGCACAATAAGGCAAACATGAAAACTTACTTATTGTTTTAAGAGTCTAGTCATTGAAGTTGATGAAACATAACGAAATTCAAATGTCGAACAAGATTCAAGGGAGCCTCTTCATCCTTTTAAATCGCTCATAGATAGTCAATGCAATTAAGGCAGGAAAACACCCAAAACAATATCTAAGAAGTTGGGAGGATGAGTTGGAGGACTCACATGCCAAAGTAACTTCGACACAATGCAAAGTGACTTTAACTCAAACCCTACCCAAATTTACATTGGCTTACATGCAATGTATACTACCATATCTCACAATGATTGATATAAACCCATTTCCATCACAATGACAATGTGTTCCAATCTTTTAATGCAAGATGATAAGGATGTAAGGTTATAAGGTACTACATGTTGATCATCTGGTCACACAGGCATTAGCCAATATAACCACCAATCAATCTCACTGACAAATATAGCCGACAAACCTATGAGAAGAGGAAATATGACTCTAGCCATGAATGCATCCAAATACCCTGCACTAAATTATTTTATATACAAATTTATTGCAAACCTTAGAAATACCATAGTCTATTTTATATTTTTTTGGAACAATAATGAAAAAAACATAAAATCCATTTTTTCAATAGTAAAAAAAATAAAAAATATATTTTTTTACTGCAAGCAAACTAACTTTAAAAACACCAAAATTTTAAAATGTAAAATGCAAATCGTTAGAAACACACATTTTCTCTCTTCTTCCATGTTGACCAAGTTTGATCCCTAGTGAATATTAAGACTAAATTAAATCCATAAATTGAAAATATTCTAAAAAGTTATATATAGAAAATGGTAACCAATATTTATAATAAATAATCTAATTTTAAGGTCACAACCAAGCCAGATATCAAATTGGTGTATGAGACCCCCTTGTTTGTGGGAGAAGGCACCCCCTCCATGCAACGATTTGATTACTAAAGTCTACAGAGGTGTACATACCCTACCCATTCTAGATTTGAACCTGTGACATCCTAGGAGAAAACACATGTTCTTAACCATTAGGCCCACTCAAGGTTATCATTTTCTTAACCTTTTCAATTAGATCATCATTATTTATCGAAAATACTCATGTCCCAATTTGGTTATCATTTCAATATTAAAAATTCATTGTATGCCAACCAAATAAAATTTCCCATGTAATGCAATATGAAATGAGATTCACATACATATTCCCAACCATTAGATATTTTGGAATGTATAGCATTCGAGTGATGTAATGTGCCAATTTGAAACATGCATTGGGAAGGTGTCCCACATAAATATTAGAACTCAAATCATATTCCAATATTGAAAAATCATAGTTTAAATTCAAATACTGTGGGTGTAAGGTCTTCAGCTAGATGGTCGCGGATACCCTTGCCCAATTACTTAAGGATACAGAACTTGGTGTTTATCTAGCACCAAAGTTAGGAAAGAGGGCACCTTGGGCATGCAAATGTGCCAAGGGGCTTGCCCAAGTATGAAGCGACCAAGATATTGGGGTTCTTCGGCATGAGGGGCACACCAAGGTTGGGCACGTCAATCCCAAGGGGCATGATGGTTAACAAGCGCATGGGTTCATTTGGACAATCAGGTCTGCAAAGGGGCATGATGATTCATTTGGGCGTTCGGTTATGTGAAGGGGCGTGATGATTCATTTGGACACATGCGTTCACGAAGGAGCCCGACACCTCCAAAGGATGCAATGGTGACCTTTGGAGTCCCTATAAGAGAACAAGGGTGCACAACCAAGGAAGGAAAATTTGAATACAAGGAGAGAAAGAGGAGATTTATTGTTATGAGGAAGACGAAGAGGGGAGAGCTCCCTCAAGGAGCCAAGTCTCTCCACTTGGGAGGACTTGTGCTTCCTTAAGGTGGATTCGTTGGACAGATTTGGGAAAACTCATTTTGAGTCAATTTTGGGGAAGTCTGGAAATGCAAGTTTGTTGGAGGCATGTGTGAGGTAGAACTGAAATATGTGAATTCTATGGAAATGAAGAGATAACACGTATGTGGTTGATTTTATGAGGTGCACTACAGGAGGTTGTGGAGACGATTGCGGTAGAGATTCTTGGTGATGAATTTGTACATGAGTGTCTTTGTGAGGTGAGGCAAGTAGTGTGACTCTACCAATTTGTAAACCGAGTCGGTAGTGCTCATATTGTAATTGTTTCGCAATACAAAAGACTTAGTCGGGTGCTAGGCATGGTTTTTTCCACCCACACTATATATGTGTTTCTTTTGTTTGTTATGTTGTGTTTTTCTTGGCTTCTCATGTTCATGGATGCATGCTTAAATATGACTAAGTGTTAGACTATTAACAATTGTCTAAGTATACAAGAGTTTCACTAGAGTAGGAGTGTGACTCATTGGTAGCCTAGAACAGAGTATGGATATGATATAGGTGAAGAGGCGTAGTCCAGATGAAGTATCCTTGGTGTTTCCAAGCAGCCAAGTGAGAAATATTGTAGTGTCGCACACCCTCAAGAGGTGTATGATCTTAAGAAACACTGTAGGGATGTGACATATGGTATCAGAGCTTGTTCATTGCAAATTTTGATGAAGGCGTTGGTGAGATATTCACCACTATGTAAGGTACCACATCTATTATAATAGTTGAAAACATAAATATTGCAGATAATAACAACGAAACAACATGATAGATGAAACCACAACACCAAAATAATACCTTTATTGGTAGGAAACAATGTTCACTTGCATCTTCTATGGGGCAACCTCCAACAAAGTAGCACTCTATTACAATAATTCTCAAGACAAAAAATTATTATGCCATCGACTCCTATTTATACTAAATCTATCTACCAAAAGAACAATCTAGAGGAAGATCTTCTAGAAGCAGAAGCTTCTATTAGGTCTTTTTACATTTGACTTATTCTTCCTTATTACTAGGCCTTATTAACATTGGTTTGTATTACATGGAAAATATACTATTCTATCTGCGTGAGGATTTAGGGAGGTTAGGTCCCTAACATGCCCTCCCCCTTAAAAAACATCCTTGTCCTTGAGGCTTGAGATGAGGAAGTTGTTGCAAAATGGTAGTTGGCTCCCAGGTGGAATCTACTGGAGTTGTATCTTTCCACTGTACTAACACTTCCTTGATGGTGCATTGATGGAGACGACGCTCATGTTGGTCCTAGACTACTTGTGGTTGAAACCAGATGGATCCTTCTTCATCCAACTCGGGAAGACTGGTTTGTGTTTTTCACTTAGTTCCAATCACCTTCTTTAAGCAGGATACATGAAAAACAAGATGGATCTTAGAATGAATGGGAAAATCTAACTGATAGGACATCTGTCCCACGCGCTTGAGAAATGTATAAGGACCATAAAATTTGGGTGCCAGTTTCTGACAATGGTCAGCCTTGTGTGAAGTCTTATTATAAGGTTGCAGTCAAAGAAACACCTACTCCCCTTCAACAAAGTGATGTTCTAAGAAACCTTGATCTGCTTGTTGCTTCATGTGATTCTGATCCATGAACAAATTCTCTTTGAGGGTATGGAGAATAGCCTCTCGAACTGTAAGAGTTTGGTCAACCACCGGGATCTTCGAGACACCAGGCATGTATGAGAGAACTGAAGGTGGATTTTGTCCATATACTGCTTCAAAAGGAATCATCCAAATAGTTGTATGGTAAGAAATGTTGTATTACCATTCAGCTAGGGGTAAACATTGAGCCCATTGATTTTTCCTTTCATATGTAAAACACCTCAAATATGTTTCCAAGCACTTGTTGACAACTTCAGTTTGACCATCAATCTAGGGATGATAGGCGGTGCTAAGATGAAATTGGGTTCCATGTAGCCTGAACAGTTCTTGCCAAAAATTGCTGGTGAAAGTGGGATCTCTGTCAAAAATAATAGAATGAGGAATGCCATGAAGCTTGAAGATGTGATCCTTGAAAATTTGAGCCACAGTGGAGGAGGTAAATGGGTGTTGAAGAGAATATAAATGAGCATACTTGGAAAGATGATCAACTACCACCATGATGACTAACTTATTGCATGATTAAGGTAAGCCAACAATGAAATCCATAGAGATATCCCTCCAAATGGCAGGTGGAATCGGAAGTGGTTGCAGTGTGCCAGGGGATTTGACAGTTTCACCCTTGTTGCATTGACAAACATCACATTCTTCCACAAAAGTGTGAACATCATGTTTCATACCATCCTAGAAAAAATAACGTTTGGCCATGTCATAGGTTTTGGTAAACCCTGAGTGCCCAACTGTGGGTGTAGCATGAAGCTCAAAAAGCACCATGCATTTAATTTGTGATTGCTTACTTAAATACAGATGACCTTTGTAGTGAAGCTCATCATTGTGCCAATAGTTGTTATTGGATAAATCCGTAAGTGCGGACACAAACCGATCTCCCTAGATCCACCTGGATCTAGAACAAATCACGACAAAATAATACTCTTTCCCTAGATTTTGACTATTGAATGAACTAGGAGGTAAGAACAAAGTACATACCTTGTAATCGCTTCCTATAGTCTTTGTTGCTCCTTCTTCGCTCCAGTGCTCTTATGCAGCCAAGATCAAGACAGCACAAACCAACCAAAGTGAAGAAAGCACAATCTATTCAACAGTCAATCTATGTATATGATCAGGGAGTTATACAATAAAGTGGAATTAGCTTTATGGGAAAGAGACATATTGTTGTATCATATTTATGGAAAGTAAAGATTACAACCTGAGCCTTGATGTTGCAAACCTCCTTTCGATAGCCCTTGATTCCGACACACACACTTGCTCACTTGCATGAAGAAGATCAACCACTTATGATAAACTTGCTGGAGTTTCCTAGTTGTTGTAGCATCAGTTAG
>SNQJ01S0226464.1:0-12740 GCA_010110895.2 Picea sitchensis | reverse complement strand
ACATTATAGGTGAATTATATGTAAGCCCACATGAGGAATCATAATGAAAATGAGGTAGGGCATCCAAACGCAGTGCAATGCGAGTTGGCAAGAGGGGCAACCACATGAGTAATCGTAACCAAAACAAAGCAGGGTGCCCAAAGGTAAGGCAAAGCGAGCTGGCAAGAGGGACACGCTCAACAAGAGGAATTGTAACAAAAATGAGGTAGAGCACCCAAACACAATGCAAGGCGATTTGGAAAGAGGTGTGCCCACCCACATGAAAGGAACAAAAATGACCACACAAGGGAGAACTAGGAAAGAAGACAATTTGGATGTCAGATAAGGAACACTTTTGTATTCGACTTAAATTTTTCAAGACAGCTTGGACAAGGCTAGGTTCCCAAATACAACACAAGGTGAGTTTGCAAGAGGGGCTCCCACATGAGGAATCGTAATGAAAACAAGGCAGGTTGCCAAAAAGTAAGGCAAGGAGAGTAGGAAAGAGGGGCGTCCACAAGAGGAAACATAACAAAAATGAGGCAAAGCACCCAAATGAAACACAAGGCGAGTTGGAAAAAGGTGCACCCACCCATATGAAAGGAACTAAAATAGCCACACAAGGGAGCACTAGGCAAGAAGACGAGTCAAATGCCGGGTAAGGAGAAATTTTGGATTTGACTTAACTTTTTCAAGAAAAACTGGGAAAGACTGGGCTCCCAAACGCACCGCGAGGTGAGGTTGCAAGAGGGGCACCCACATGAGGAATCATAACGAAAACAAGGAAGGGTTCCCAAAGTCAAGGTAAGGCGAGTTGGAAAGACGGTCACCCACAAGGGGAATCGTAACAAAAAGGAGCCAGAGCACCCAAACGCAACGCAAGGTGAGTTGGAAAGAGGTGTGCCCACCCACATGAAAGGAACAAAAATGACCACACAAGGGAGCACTAGGAAAAAAGATGAGTCAAATGTTGGATAAGGAAATTTTTTGGCTTTGACTTAACTTTTTCAAGATGGGCTAGGAAAGGCTGGGTGCCCAAACGCAACATAAGGTGAGTTTTCAAGAGGGGTTCCCGCATGAGGAATCGTAAAGAAAAAAGGCAGGGTGCCCAAAGGCAAGGAAAGGTGAGTTGGAAAGAGGGGCACTCACAAGAGGAAACATAACAAAAAGGAGGTAGAGCACCCAAACACAACACAAGGCATGTTGGAAAGAGTTGCGCCCACCCACATGAAAGGAATGAAAAGGGCCACACAATGGAGCACTAGGCAAGAAGACGAGTCGTATGCTAGATAAGGAGAAATTTTGGCTTCGACTTAACTTTTTCAAGATGGCCTGGGCAAGGCTGGGTGACCAAATGCAACACAAGGTGAGTTTGCAAGAGGGGCACCCACATGAGGAATTGTAACGAAAACAAGGAAGGGGGTCGAAAGGCAAGGCAAGGCGAGTTGGAAAGTGGGGCACCCACAAGAGGAATCAAAACATAAAGGAGGAAGAACACCCAAACGCAACACAAGGAGAGTTTGAAAGAGGTGCTCCCACCCATATGAAAGGCACAAAAATGACCACACAAGGGAGCACTAAGAAAGAAGACGAGTTGGTTGTCGGATAAGGAGCATTTTTGGCTTTGAATTAACTTTTTCAAGATGGTCTGCACAAGGTTGGGCGCTCAAACGCAATGCAAGGTGATTTTGCAAGAGGGGCAGACACATGAGGAATCGTAATGAAAACAAGGCAAGGTGCCCAAAGGAAAGGAAAAGTGAGTTGGAAAGAGGGGTGCACACAAGAGGAAACATAACAAAAATGAGGAAGAACACCCAAATGTAACGCAAGGTGAGTTGGAAAGAGGTGAACCCACCCACATGAAATGAACAAAAAGGGAAACACAAGGGATAAATAGGTAAGAAGACGAGCCATATGTTGTATAAGGAGAAATTTTGGCTTCGACTTGAATTTTTCAAGATGGCCTGGGCAAGGCTGGGCACCTAAATGCAACATAAGGTGAGTTTTCAAGAGGTATTCCCACATGAGGAATCATAAGGGACTCTAGTACCAATTCTACTAGTATGAAAGGAAATGTATTACCAAGACAACTAGAGCATCGACATCATCTAGGCATCCATGCCTACATCATTAATAGTCTCATCCAATATAGTCACAATCCCTAGGACATCCAAAGATCAACTTGTAAACCTACCTTTGTGATGAAAACCACAAGATTAGTGAAAAAATACTAGTGTATGCCTCATGCAAAATGAAGGGTAACACTAGCAACAAAAACTAGATAATTTTGAACATAATCATAATTTCATTCCTCTTGCCAATGCCAATTTCTAGTAGGTTTGATTCCTTGCTTGCAACCCCAATGGATTAACCATCAATAAATTGACTTCATTAACTCAAGTATATCTATTTTTTCTCTTGGTTAAAGTATATTTAACCACTTTGTTTGATTATTTAATTGCCAAATCGAGTTGATGTGGAAGAAGCTTCAATTCACCCACCACATATGTCATGCACCGACCCCGCATAGTGAGAAGTGAATGGGGACAACATTGAAATTTCTTCAATATGTGCCTGTATGCATCAAAATTTGACATGGTTATACTAGACACATGCCTTGACGGTATGGGATGGTTTCAAGACTCAGGGATGTATGATGTCCCCACATAATATTTGAGATCATCCACATTTGCATCAACATTCATCATGAACCTCTCATTGCCATCATTAACCATTCCCTTCTAGAGAATATTTGACATGGAAGTTCCAATACACCCATCACAAATTTCTTCAACTGAACCTGCACAGTGAGCAGTGAATGGGGCCAATGTTGAAATTTTTTCAATCTGTTCTTGTATGCATTGAAATTTGACATGGCTAGACTAGATAGTTGCCTTTATGGTATGGGAGGGTTTCAAGACTCAAGGATGTTTGATGTCCCTGCTTAATATTTGAGATCGTCCATGTTTGCATCAACGTTCAATATAATGGATGTCTCATTGTCATCATTTGTTATTTCCATTTATATAATCTTTGTTGAAACTCTCTTGAAATGTCATGTAACTTCCAATACACCCATCACCAATGTCATCTTGCATTGACCTCGCACAATGATCAGTGAATGGGGCCAATGTTGAAATTTATTCAAACTTTGCATGTATCTGTCGAAATTCAACATGGTCAGACTAGAAACATGCCTTAAAGGTATGGGAGGGTTTCAAGACTCAAGGATTTCTGATGTCCCCACATAATATTTGAGATCATCCATGTTTGCATTAATGTTCATAATGGATGTCTCATTGTCATCATTCGTCGTTTCCATATGTATAATATTTGTTTGAACTCTCCTGAAATTTAACAGAACTTCCAATTCACCCACCACAAATGTCATGCACTGACCCCACATAGTGAGTAGTGAATGAGGCCAACGTTGAAATTTCTTCAATATGTTCTTGTATGCATCAAAATTTGACATGGTTATACTAGACACATGCCTTGACAATATGGGAGGGTTTCAATACTCAAGGATGTATGATGTCCCCACATCATATTTGAGTTCATCCACATTTGCATGAACGTTCATCATGCACGTCTCATTGCCAATTTTTTTCATTCCCTTCTATAGAATTGTTGTTGGAATTATCTTGAAATTTGACATGGAAATTCAAATAAACCCATCACAAATTTCTTCCACCGACCCCACACAGTGAGTAGTCAATGGGGCCAACATTGAAATGTTTTCAATCTGTGCCCGTATGCATCGAAATTTGACATGGTTAGACTAGATAGTTGCCTTGAAGGTATGGAAGGGTTTCAATACTTAAGGATGTTTGATGTCCCCGCATAATATTTTATATCATCCATGTTTGCATCAATGTTAAATATAATGGATGTCTCATTGTCATCATTCATCATTTCCATTTATAGAATCTTTTTCAGAACTCTCTTGAAATGTCATGGCACTTCCAATACACCCATCACAAATGTCATCTTGCATCGACCTCGCACAGTGAGTAGTGAATGGGGCCAACGTTGAAATTTCTTCAAAATGTACATGTATGTGTCGAAATTCAACATGGTTAGACTAGACACATGCCTTGACGGTATGGGAGGGTTTCAAGACTCAAGGATGTCTGATGTCCCCACATAATTTTTGAGACCATCCATGTTTGCAACAACGTTCATAATGGACGTCTCATTGTCAACATTCATTGTTTCCATATGTAGAATATTTGTTGGAAATCTCTTTAAATGTCATGGAACTTCCAATTCACCCACCACAAATTTCATGCACCAACCCCAAATAATGAGTAGTGAATGGGACCAGCGTTGATTTTTTTTCAATATGTTCATGTATGCGTCAAAATTTGACATGGTTAGACTAGACACATGCCTTGACAGTATGGGAGGGTTTCAAGACTCAAGGATGTATGATGTCCCCACATAATATTTGAGATCATCCACATTTTCATAAACGTTCATGATGCACGTCTCATTGCCAATGTTTGTCATTCCCTTCTATAAAATTGTTGTCGGAACTGTCTTGAAATTTTCCATGGAACTTCAAATTCACCTATCATAAATGTCTTCCAACGATCCCACACAATGAGCAGTGAATGGGGAAAACATTGAAATATTTTCAATCTGTGCCCGTATGCATAAAATTTTTACATGGTTAGACTAGATAGTTTCCTTGAAGGTATGGCAGGGTTTTGATACTTAAGGATGTTTGATGTCCTTGCATAATATTTGAGATCATCCATGTTTACATCAACGCTCAATATAATGGATGTCTCATTGTCATAATTCATCATTTCCATCTATAGAATCTTTTTAGGAACTCTCTTGAAATTTCATGGCACTTCCAATACACCCATCACAAATGTCATCTTGTATCGGCCTTGCACAGTGAGGAGTGAATGGGGCCGATGTTGAAAGTTCTTCAAATTTTTCATGTATGCGTCAAAATTAAACATGGTTATACTACACTAGAAAATTTGGGTCATTTTACGATGGCTATTTCGATGCTCTTGCAACATTATGTTGTGGAATTTGAGACGAATATAAAATCTATGAAATGTCATTTTGTGTCATGTGGAAATTGCGATGAAATTGATTAAATGTCGCAAGAGCGACGCCGCTAGGTAACTTATCACAATTGTGACAAAAAAGAAATATCGTTGCCAATACGATAATTTAGGTAAAAATGTGAAACCAACATTTCGTCTCAATTGCGATGACCTTTGCGATGACAACTTTCGTTGTTTACATAACAAAACTTTCACAGCTATTTAAATTGTTGTCGCACTTGCGACAAAAACTTTTTGTTGTTTAAATTGCAAAATTGTCCCAGTTATTTAAGGTGTCGTCGCAATGGCGATGACAACTTTTCATTGTTTACATATCAAAACTGTCGTAGCTATTTAAGTTGTCGTTGCACTTGCGACGACAAATTTTCGTTGTTTACATAGAAAAACTGTCACAATTATTTAAGTTGTCGTCTCACGTGCGACACCCACTTTTGTTGTTTATATTGCAAAACTGTCGCAGCTATTTAAGTTGTCGTCACACTTGCAACGACAACTTTTGTTGTTTATATTGAAAAAATGTCACAGTTATTTAAGTTGTCTTCACACTTGCGATGCCAACTTATGTTGTTTATTTTGCAAAACTGTCACAACTATTTAAGTTGTCGTCGCACTTGCGACGAAAAATATTTATTAAAAAAAAAAAAAAAATTAAAAATTTATTTTATTTAATATTACCATTTTAATATTAATATTAATACATGATGAAAATGAAGAGCTTAATGAACTTATTAGAAGATTTATCAGATAATTAAGGTGCAACAGACCAAAGAACAAGTGAATGAGAGATTCCAAGAATATCAAAATAAGATGAAAATTATTTATTGATAAAAGAGTTAAAGAGAGATTTTACTCTTTTACTCCATGAGATTTGGTGCCACAACAATGTTACAAAGGAATAATATGGTAAAGTCAACGATATTAATGGAATAAGGCATCAAGGAACAATTATGCGACAATATATTGTCAAATATTTAAGGAATCAAAGGAAAGGAAGCTATCAAAGAATGACACTGAAAAGAACTAAATATGTATGGATGAATAGTCATATTGTATGAGAGCATAAATATAAGTTACTCGATTACTTGGTTTCATCACATGCAAAATATTTAGCCACAAAGCTTTTAGGATAGCTTTACAAATGGGGGTACTTATGTTATGACCTAATGGGGGGTATATATGGGGTTGAATGTATATGTAATTGGATTGAGTGCATATGTAATGGTGTTAAATGTATATTAAATAGGGGGCAATCTAATAGAGGGGCCACATGTGAAATGAGTAAGAATATGTATATATAGAGATCAATATAGTCATTATTAGGAAACATTTGAACATATGATTTGGATATATGGATGTACTTGGATTATTTGGAGGAATTTGTTCCTAACTATAAGGAAGTTGTGCTCCACACTCACATTTGGCGTACACTGTGTATATTGATTGAGCATGTTATTTTGAGTATTTGGACAATAAATCTTACTTACCCCATGGATTTGCCTTCTAGATATATACTAAGGGCAATTGGTTTACATGGTGTAATCAACAACAACTGAAATCAATTCTATAATTGTCAAGTTTCTTGTTAGTTCAAACAACAATATTTTTCTTGACAAGCATTATCTTATTAAAGTGTTGCCATCCTCTTTATTTGGTCATCTTGAAGTCATTGTGCATTTTTCTTTAAAAGAAGGTTTCATTTTTAATAAATCTTATTCTGATTATAATATGAATGATCTTTGCTTAATAACCAAGCTTGTATGGAGATGATTTCATTCATTTTGGAGAGTGGTAGTTTATGTTCCTAATATTTCGTTATCCCTAGGACCAATATATGGCATGCCCATTATATTGTTTCCATGCTTTGACTATAATGCACACCAACCACCCAACTTAAAATCACATCAAACCAAGGTTGTGAGACTTGGGATTGACAAAAAGTCAGCGAGTTTGGGATATGGAAAAACTTGGCAACTCAGAAAAAATCAGTTCAAAACTCTTCAAATAGAAACAACACTCAGAATACAGAAAATTTTGTGCAGAAAAAATATTAATGACATTTCCATCCTTAAAATCTATAAAATGATAGGTTTTCCATCAATTCATCTCATCAAATATGATAACAAAAAATCTGTCACTTAAAATTAGCCTAAAAAACTTAAACATAAATCAAATAGCTTGCATGTGACTATGACATCTTTGCAACGAATTCATTCTAGGTGTTGTTTCAGGTTGTTTGTGCCCCCCTTTCATACTGTGGTTATAGTGTTTGCACTTGAGCTTCTTGTCATCATTCAATTCAAGTTTGAAGGCATGTTCTCATGCTTGATCAAACCACCTTTTTTACTTAGGAGCCATGGTTAGTCAAGATTCAATACAAAGAAGAGAAGAGTATATCATTGTAGGTTGATCCCTGAATCAAAAATGAAGATGAAATATCCAAAATCAATTTTGCTGAAAATCATAATACTTTCTTCAAAATCGGAATGCATTTGAGACTGAATATCTAACATGTAGATATCTTGTCTCTCCACCTCCTATTCAGTCTCCAGACCACAAATACAAGTGTTCTCAAGACTCCAACTGAACCCCAAACAAGAATAACACAACCTGCTGAAAAAATTTTCAGTGTTCACAGTCCAACTGAAAACTCAAATCAATGAAGATAAAATGACCAAATGAGTGAAATGCAGTTTGTTTTGGGGTTATATTCCTTTAGGGTTTCCTTTGATGTGTTCCTTCTCATAATTGTCCCTCCAAAAAACACATTTTGGCCTTTTCTCCAAGTCAATTCCATGTGGGATCCACCTTTGCTTAATGGGCGAGTTTTGTCAGGTTTCAACAAGTCTAACAAGTTCGAGTTGGGTTCAACAGGTTTTGGCAAGTTTCATTTATAGGAAAGTTTCACAACAAGTTTTGACTGGTTATTCATTTCATTGTTGACCCAAAAAACTCACAGACCTTCGTCATGTCTCACAACATTGCTTCAAACCAAGGTTGTGAGACTCAGACTGAACAAACACTTGGCCAGCTTGGGACTGGGCAAAACTTGACGGCTCAACAAGACTTGACAAAACTCTAAATTGAAAGTTAAAATCAAATTTAATTAAAAAAAACTCTCAAAATACAAGAAATTTTATGCAAAAAAAATAATATGACATTTTCGTCCATAAATCTATAAAACAACCGTTTATCTGTCAATTCATCTCATAAAATATGATACTATAAAATTTGGCACTTGAAATGTGTTCAAAAACTGAACCATAAATCAAAATTTCAAATAGATTGGAATCCATCAAATAATAACATGTTCAACAATTCAACTATTGTACTACATAAATCATGACATAATCATAAACTCAAAATAGACAATGTCTCCAATCTCGAGTATCATTTATTTTGTTTCCTTCATTTGATCTTGAAGCATGAGAGTTTGAATTTATTTTAGGAGATATCAAAGCATGAAATTGAAGGTATTATAGCAAACCCCACTAAAACAAGTTTCCTTGTTCACAATCACACTATAGATTGAAACACAATTACTCAAGAATAAATGAGAAAATGAGTTATATGACTTTAGGGTTTCATTAGAGGAGTTCAAGATCTTTTTTCCCCTCCAAAAACCTGTCTAATACCTTTCTCCAAGTGATTTTCATGTGGGGTCCATGTTTACCTATTAGGGGTCAAAATCACGAGCTCTATGCAAGTTCTAGCAAGTTTCCACGGGTTCCAACAAGTTTCATGTGATTTTATAGTCTCTACAAGTTTTTTCCACTAACCTACAGTGAGTAGCTTCAAATACAAGGGACGAGAAAGAATATAGATTACCTTTCTTTTAAACACATCCTCACATTGGCCATACAATTGTGGCATGCAAAGAATAGCACACCAACCCCATTTAGTTTGTGAACTTTCAAAAGATCCTGACAATGTTTCTTGAATTTACTAGAACAACTTCAATAATTAGGATTCTTTATCAAGAGTATGATACTATATGGCATAGTTATCATACCTAAATATGGTTCTCACATGATATCCATGACTTTCTTTTACAGAGGTTTTTATGGAGACATGATATCTACCCTATTGCTCGTAGATGATGACATCCTCCTAGTCTCCTTACAAGAATAGTGAAATATGATTGTTATTACATTTTTGGGCAAGGCTAGGCAATTTGAGTTCAAACTTGGTAAGACCATGTCATGATTTTCAACACCGCCAATGAAGCACTACTAAAATAACATTTCACTTTTGCCTTCAAAATATTTCAAGGCCAAGACAAAGTTTATGCCCAATAAATAAAGATTAGCCTTCTTAAAGGTTGTGCAATGTTTATGCATATAGGTAAGTATATATGTATACACGGGTATGAGCACATAAACAAACAAGTGCCATAAAATATCCCTCCACTTATTCACTTCTATTATATAGTCAATTGACAACAATTTAGGTAATAAAACATAGAATGCTTCGTTATATGCACTTTATGTTAGATTTGGTAGCTCTGAGGTACTTTTGCATAGGCGGTGCCCAACATGCAGAAGTGACCAAGCACATTTCTCCCTAGTGACTTTATATAGCGATTTTATAAAGTTAAGTTGAGATTTTATTTTTTAATGTGTAAAAGTGACTTTATGAGGTTGTCGATCACTTTAGTGACTTAAGTGACCTCAACGAATGATTAAGTCATGAATGTTGATCTCATGAGGGAAATATTAGATCTTGACCATCAATCTCATTGGGAGACCAAGTGTTAAAGGAGTTACACATTGGGAATTTCATAAAGGAAGCACTTGAGGGAGAGAGGGAACACACTTTGAGGAGAGCTTGAGCAGGAAGGTGAAGAGTCACTTTTCTCAAGAAAGAGATTGAGATCATGGAGAAGTGAGAGTAAAAACAAGATGAGGGTGCAATCTCCAAGGGAAAGAGGGAGATTCATACAACTAGAGGAGGGGCATGATTTCCAAGGAAGGAGAGGGTTTGTACAACTGAAGGAGGGCATGATTTTCAAGAGGAGAAGAGGGAACATTTTTCCAAAAATTACAACATTAACTGCTGAGTTGACATCAGTGAAAAGGGAGGTCGTACATCACTGTTTAGAGATCGTACAACAACATAGAGGCACAAAAATCGAGGAAAGGGGATGTAACAATTTTCTAAGTGTTTGGATTTACGAAATTAGTGCAGAACAATATTGCTAATGTGCGCATATATCAAGATTTTATTTGTTGTTAAAAGGAATGTACATTGCAAAAAATGGGGATTGTTTTGTGTGGTTTTTAGCACACAAATCGAGGAGGTTTGTTGGAACATTTTTCAAGAATTTTTGTTGTTGATTACTTGTTGTAAACTCTAATATGAAATTTCTCTGAGATCAATAATAAAACTCTCCTTGAACAGGTTTTCCCAAGTTGGGTTTTTTCTAGGGGCATTGCCCATACATTACTAATGTTAGATGGAGTGATTTTTTTGTTGTTCATTATTATTTTCGTTGCTATTTTAGTTTCATATCTCTGTCATATAGTATTTCTGATTTATTGTTGAAGCTTTGTAGGAGGTTGAAATATGTTTATGACTTAGTATATATCTGAGCTAAAATTTCTACATGGTATAAGAACTGGTGCTCTGAGGTTCAACATACAAGAGAGTTGGCACTTGATTTGCAGCACATTGCAAAGGGGTTTTGCCTAGAAGAAGGGAAGGGAAGAAAGTAAATGAAGATATGCAACATAATCCAAGGAATACTATTAATCATGAAGATATGCAACATAGCATGTTGTTTATAGGGAATCATGAACCTTTGAGTGAGATATGGGTATTGTTATAATATTTTGTGTATCAAAGATGGCTATGAATGATTTAACCATGGCTGGGGGATAAATCCAAGGAATTAGGCCTTGAAAAAATATTATTGGGTTAATAGGCCATGATTAAAGCCATGAATTACAACATGAGGCATTTAAAGGGGATCTTTTGCATATGGGTTGGATGAAGTTTCCATTAGGATTTTTTGTGTAGTAGGGATTTATGTTGGGTCCTTGACCATTATTAGGTGATGAAAATAGGGTCCTTAATCCATAAAGTATGATCAAGGCCTTTAACTACAAAATCATCCCTTTAAAGGGGATATTTTTCATATGAATGAGAAAGGGTTTCCATTAGGATTTTTTGTGTAGCCGGGATGGGTCTTCGGGCCTTGACCATGATTAGGGGATGGAAATAAGGTCCTTAATCCATAAATGAGTGTAACTAGTCTTATGGTACATGGAATATTTTTCAAACAACTAAAAAAAAACTTTTAGAAATTAACTTTGTCCTTGAGCGCGATATTGGTACTTTTAGGAGGCTTTACATAAAAGATATGGATCTCACAGATTTGGCTATAAATGAAGATTCTAGGGCCCTATTCCATGGAAAAAGACTCAAACCACCATACAAACTCAAATAATTGGCCTCTTGGTGGGATATAGGCATCATTAAGAGAATTTGCATACTAGGCATGGGTCTCAAGGCTTTGACCATGGTCAATGAAGGAAAACAAGGGTTGTATGATCTAAATTAGTATTTTCGGGATTATAATATTTAACATATGAATGAGATTTGGGAAATATTAGAAAAATTTAGATGCATTGGATGGATTTGGAGACTGTGACCATGGTCATGTAAGAAAATAAAGGGTCTTAAGATCTAAATGAAACTTTTAATTCTCATGAACCATGCACATGTCCTTGAACCACTACAAAGTTTCTTTCAAGGGGATATTTGGCCTCCAATTGGGATATGTGTGATGTTAGGTGGTTCATGCACCAATGATAGATCTAGGTGATCCGGATTATTTTCGGTACGAAATGTGAGCGGAGATATAATAAAGAAATGCACACAAATATTGCAGATATTCAATAATATAACATAAATGTATCAAAGATGCAACCATAAACACAGATATACAGTAATACATGATTTCTATTAATCAAATAAATGTACAGAGATGTAAAAATACAGAGTGAAAGACTTGCTAGAATGGTGGCAGCTTATCTCTGAGAAGAGATGTGATGGCTACTCGCATTCGCAAGAAGATGGTTACAATGAGGCTCTGGAGGCATTTTTAAAATAATTGGGAATGCCAAAAGTCCTAGACATCCAAAAACCTAACCCTAGGAGATGAAGCGCCAAAAGTCATGTGGGCCACGTTTGGGTAAGTTGGTGCATCAACTTCCCAGGGTCGTAACTTTTGCATATGATCTCTGTTTTAGGCGTGTGATAGCTTGTTGGAAAGGTATCGTTGAGGAGATTCATTTTGGGGGCTCAATTATTCCTTCGAAAATCATTGAGAACCTCGATCTCGAAAAACCTTCATTTAGGCCCTGGAAGTTAAAACCTGCTAAAAATAGTAAATTGCCAAAATTGTCATAAAGCTGTTTTGAGCCAGTTAGAAAAGGTGGGTGGCCACCAATATCCACCTGGATCAATCCTCCGTCCTTAGGAAGAAATGTTCTCCATTGCGTTGAGTTCTCGGGGGAGAAGGAAAAGCGTTTGTAGAATCTGCATCTTGGTGAGCTGCTTGTCTTGTTGGAGACATCGCGCTGCTTGGTTTGTTGAAGGTCGTCACGAACCTGTGGCTGGAAGGGTTGGACCTTTTTAACCAGTCTGGCTACATGAGATGACTGTGTGTAG
>SNQJ01S0226462.1:0-14608 GCA_010110895.2 Picea sitchensis | reverse complement strand
AAATTTTACCCTGGAAACCCAAAACCAAGAAAATCAACATTCCTTGAGCATATTTCTCTCTTATTTTATTTTTTTATTAAATAAATATTATCATGACTAACCTTGATCTACACCTAAGACACAATCACCATCATACTATCTTTCTTTACACAATAACAACCATACAACCAATTCGTCTTGCATATACATGGCAACAACACTAACATGAACATCAATATAATATAATTACAACATGCCTTAGTTATAGGATTTACAACATGCAAAACACTAAATATTGGCACCCAAAAATGGTTACAGATCCATGTAGATGATTGGCTATAATCCCATAAATCTCAGGTTTCTATTATATTTGACTTCCAATTGGTTATTAGTTGACTACTGAGTCAACCTCTGGTTGGTCTCTGGTCGGCTACCACTCAATCTCATGTCATCCTCATATCAACTTACCTGTTGAATTATTGTCGATCACTTTGACTTCCACGTCTCAAGCGATCATTTTGACCTCAACTTAACCATAGATTCGAATTAACTCTTCGGTTGATTTATCTCCCATTCGATCCACCTCGACTAATGAGGCAGTTGGTTTTTATTTCACTAGAAATAATATAACAAATCAACATTTTAAAGTGTGTTTTTTCAAGGCCCATGTGACCATGCTCACCACTCTTGGTCGATTTAGTGTTTTTCAAAATCAACACCTAGTTCAGAAATTGCATTGTCCCTTACTAAGAAAAACCCTACTTCCAGAGATCCTTGAACAAGCAATTTTCTAAGAAATGGAATCATAGGGGAGGGATCCCCATAGTTGTAATTCAGTGTGTGAGTTCCATTGCAATTTACAATTTATCCATCTGAAGCCCGACTAGAGTTTTATGGCGAGTTGCAACTCGCCTCCTCAATCCATTCAAGGACATATTAACTATTTGGTCTTGGGGAATAAAATCCAAATTGAGTAGAATAATCAAGTTCCATAATCTCATGCAAGTTTGTTTGACCAATAACCATGTGACCATGCTACCCACAATTTCTTGAGATAGTGTTTTTAAAATCAACCCCTAGTTTAGGAATTGCATTGTCCCTTATTGAGAAAAACCCTAGCTCCAGAGATCCATGAACAAACTATTTTCTATGAAACAAAATCATAGGGGAGGACTTCCCCTAGATGTAATCCAATTTCCAGAGTCTAATACAACTAAGGTTTCATTCATCTAAGGTATGGTTAAAGTTGTATGGTGAGGTGCAACTCACCTTCTCAATCCATTCGAGGACATATCGACAACTAGGCCAGGGGGCATAAAATCAAAACAGAGAAGCATAATTGAGTTATATAAACTCCTACAAGTGTGTTTGGCCAAGTCCTACATGAATACGCTACCCATACTAACCCAAGATATTGTTTTTCATAATTGAACCCTACTTCAAAAAATGAATTTTCACTTATTGAGGAAAAACCTAGTTCTGGACCTCCTCGGACAAAACATTTTTTAACCAATGGAATCATAGGGCAGGGGCTCCCCTAGTTTTAATATGATCCCCAAAGTCCAATATAATTGATGTTTCCTCCATCTGAGGCTCGTTGAGAGTTTTATGGAGAGTTAAAACTTGCCTCCTCGAGCCATTAAGTGACGTATTGACAATTTGATCGAGGGGCATAAAATACAAAGTGACTAGAATATTTGAGTTTCGTAAGCTCTCACAATTGTTTCTAGGAAAGGCCCATGTGACCACACTATCCAAAATCATCTGAGATAGTGTTTTTCAAAATTGACCCCTAGTTTAGAAATTGCATTATCCCTTACTCAGCAAAACCCTAGTTCTAGAAATCCCCAAACAAAATATTTTATGGGAAATAAAATCATGTGGAGGAATTCCCCAAGATGTAATATGGTTTCCAAAGTCGAATACAATCCATGGTTCATCCATCCAAGGCCCAGTTATATTTTTATGGCAAGTAACAACTCGTCTCCTCAATCCATTTAGGGACACATTGGGAATTTGGTCTGGAGGCATAAAATCGAAAAATGGGTATCATAATTGAGTTCCATAATATCCTATAATTGTGCTTGGACAAGTCCCACATGACCACTACCCACAATTTCCCAAGAAAGTGTTTTTCAAAATTGACCCCTATTTGAGAAATTATGTTACCCCTAACTCAACAAAACCCCAGTTCCAAAGATCCTCAAACAAACCATTTTCTAGGAAACAAAATCATAGGGGATGGGTGCCCCTATTTTTAATATGGTTTCTGAAGTAAAATACAACCCACGGTTCATCCATCTGAGGCATGTTTATATTTTTATGGAAATTTTCAACTCTCCTCCTCAATCCATTCAGAGACACATTTGGAATTTAGTCCAGGGGCATAAAATCCCTAGCAAGATGGAATTATGATGAAAAATATGACCGCAAGGACATTCAAGAGACAATAAATGTAATCTTAGGACCCAAATGAGATTCTACAAAGAAACTAATGTGGATTCTAAAATACTTATGAGGATGTTAAAAGGATGCAACATTAATGAAAAGGGTGCATAATACATCAACAAGACATGGTATTTCAAGCTTGAAGATGGGAAAGATTCCAAAAGAGAAAAAAGAGAAACTCAAGTAGTAAGAGAAAGCATTTGTATGTATGTATGTATGAATTTCAATCAGTATTTTGTACTTGCAAATATGAATTGTACTTTGCATAGGGCTAGTCAACACTTTGCAAAGGAACTGATGGTTATTGTCAAAATCCAAAATATATGCCAATGTTATATGACAGTCCTCATGATGGGTATAATGAGTTATTATGTGGCCAATACATTTGTTGGCTATGAACTTGTCTTGGAATCTAAGGAAAACATAATGTGGAATAATTACGTTGATTGTTTACCTTATGTTTGGTTTATATTTTGACGTAATTAGTCTATACATTCCAAATAGACTATTAATATGGTTATTATGGGTCACACATGGTTTCAAATCTTGGTGTAATTACATTGCATGCAAAAAATTAAATCCCAATGAAATTATAGTTCAAACAAGTAGGTTAGAGTATTGTGATGCTAGTGAAGGTGCATTTCCCATATTGACATGAATTGAAAATTCTCATAACACATGAAATCAAAATGGGATTCACAGAGACAAGGTGTCTAATAATTTCTTGAAATCTTTCACTAAGTGACACATAAAATGGTGCATACACCAATCTGGTGGTAGGATGAATGTAGTGATGATGACAGAGAGCTAATACCCTTTCTCACAACCTAGGAATTTATAGGATGAGTGGAATTGCACATGACATAATTGTATAAGAATACTAATGACATCGAAGAAAATTTCCATTAATCATAAAAATAACATGAGAATAATTCAATCTTTTCTACTCTTCTTCATTTTCATTTTCTCTCATTGTCTTCAATTCTAGAGTTCTTGAAGAAATTTGATAGATATTGGGAGAAACATTATGGGATTAAAGAAGCACTTAATCTTAATAAGGTTTTTTGGAATTTGGAAACCCTAGTACACTTGGAGTGCTTGATGTAGAGTTCTTGGAAACCCTAGTACACCTTGTGATGCTAGTGAAGGTGCCAATGGGGACCCTTTGTTGTGTTATATTTTGATGTTGTCGATCTTTCATAGTATGGTTTCAAATATCGATTTAATTAAATTGTATGCACAAAATTAAATCCCAATGCAATTATTGTCCGAACAACTAGTTTCGATTGTTGTGATGCTAGTCAAGGAGACATTGTCCATATTGATAAGAATAGAAAATTCTCATAAAATATGAAATCAAGTGGGGATTCCCAAAGACAAAGTGTCTAAGTTTTTTTTTTAAGCTTTCACTAAGTGACACATAAAATGGTGCATATACTAATTTGGTGGTAGGATGAGTGGAGTAATGACGAGAGGGAGCTAATGCCCTTTCTCACAACATAGGCATTTATAGGATGAGTAGTGTTAGAACATCAATCAAAATTTTGAATAAACATTCAAAATTTTAATTCTTTTTAATTTGTTCCTAAATTTTGTCATTTATAAATAAAATTTTATCTTTAGAATTATCATTTTATATACTAGTATAATTTTTTATTATGTTTTGATAGGGTGGATCAGTCCTTAGACATTAAACTTGACGCTTATTGAGATCGATGGTTCACGGGACTTTGGGGATTCAAAGTTGTGAAATGTTTAATCAATGGTATAATTCTCATTTTAAGTTCCACTTCAGGATTTCGTTCTTCGACTCTCTAAGCTCAAACATTTAAATGTCCTTTTAACCCTGAGGTCTCAAAGCTCTGAAGTCTGAAATTCTAGAATATTATTTTATAAAGTAAAGTACTTGGCTGACATGTCCTATGCCACCTGGCATTTTTTACACGTGGAGACACGTGGCACTCATTTTGGGAATTTTTGGACACATAATTTGCACGTTTTAGGATGACACGTGTCACTCATGTTCTCAGGACATGTCATCATATGTGACATCATCATTCCATGTCATTTTGGGATATCATCCTTCGGGATATCATATTATCAATGAATTCAAGAAGCATCAGAGTGTCAGAGTGTTGAAGTGTCGAAGTACCAAAGTGTCAAAGATTAAAAGTTAAGACATGATTTATTAGGTGAAATTAATAGTAATTAATTACTTCACAACTTCAGCCTTCAGGATAACTTTAATGTTTCTATTGCAATAGTCCCAAAGTTGCGAAGCTCTAGAGTCTCGAAGTTCTGAAGCATTGAAGGCTTAAAAATTCAAAGCAACAGTTAATTAAAGTAAATTTTAATTATAAGGTAAATTAAACATGATTAGTGTGAAGTGTCGAAATACCTACCTTCATTAATCATGATTATTAAGGTAAATTAAACATGGTTAGTGTGAAAGATTTGAATAAATTTCATTGTTGTCAGCTAATAAATTCGCCAGCTTTACCATAATTACTTTGTCATTCAAATTAATAGTGATTGAATGTAGAATCAATTACTACATTGTATTTTGATTTGATAAAGGATTTGAATTATGTATCATTTCTCCATTTGCATCCATAATTTTATTTCATCTTTACATTCATATTCATAAATATTTTTTTATTACAGGAGCTAATATTGTAGATGGAAAATCATGGTGCCACACAAAGAAACCGTAAGACAAGATCCATCTGTAGAATAGTCGAACCCAAATTTGAATATTTATTCAGATATTATTGCTTGCCTAACAGACATAATCAAATCATGGGTGCAGGTTTATGAAACCCTGGAAGATGAGAAATCCGTCCCTTCATATGAATCAAGTGAGGGAGAAGATGTGTTAACTATAAATAAGCTCAAGGAAGTGGCCAAGTCAGAGCTTCATAAAGTCGCAGCAAGGCCAAAATGTTTTCCCTATACAAACATGATATGTTGGGATTTTGACCATGTAGATATACCGACCAGAACCATATACATCCATCAAAGGACTATTTCCAATTCGTTTCGACCGAAGGACATCCAAGTATTGTATAAATTTTTAAATAATCCCAAATATGTTTATAATCCACCATTTGTGAAGAAATTTGAGAAAGACAAATGTACATATTATGACATGACTATCCACGATATAGTTAAAACCTAGTGGGGTAATGAAAACAAATTTAAAGCAGATAGTCATGACATAATTTCTACAACTTCTTGTTATGCACACCTTATGTACATAGCTATGATTCTTTGTAGACTGTACTCAAAGAAAAACCTTTTTGGTTTCACTATAGATTGGGTCCCTATAATTCATGAAGTTACATAAGGTTTTACTTTTGATTGGGAAAAGTTGTTCTCTGATAATTTGGTCAAGCAAATAGAGGTTTATACAGCTCAAAAATATAGAGGGCATCTTCCCTTTTATATGTATGCATATATTATGGATGTTATATGTTTCAAAAGCCCATTTCCTATGATAAATTGGAGCTAGAACCCAGCAGTCGTTGAACCAATACATATTTACCATTCCAAACTGTGGGAGGAAAATGAAAAATATTATTTTTATGAGATTTTCTGCAATGTTATTATTCCAATTCATCAATTCTTATATGGTAATCCTCCTCCCATAATTTTTGAACAAATAATGTGGAATTTAGGTGCAATTTCAGGATGGTATATTGAAGAGAATTTATCATACATCATATTGTTTGGTTGTTATGAATCTCCTCGTGATCTGCCCATATTTTTACCAGATAGACTTTTTTGCAGAGAGGTAGCATATCAGACAATTTCTGCAGGTATCACCAAAGAATTGAAGGTTGCACAGAAAAGGGTATGGCGAGCCTATCCTATACAGGTTGGTATATTTTCATTGTCATATTTTGGACACACTAAGTTTGAAGCTTCAGCCTTATATGCTATTACATTGTCAACCATTGAATTCAAGAAGCATGATCCACATAAATTGGTGGAAAACCATTTGGCCCAATTCAATATGAAGAAATGTTTTCATGAAGATTCACCTTTTGATGAGGTTTTCAAAGGAGAAAGATTGTATAATGAAGTTGTATCCAGGTTCCAGAATCTTCCTGATAGGGAACAATCAAGTTTTCTTAATTTCCAAAAGCATAGGAGGAGTGGGTTACCCAAGATTTTACAAGCAGAGAAAATTATTACTCATAATGGTAATCCAACTTCACAAGTGACACCATCATCCAATCCTAAACAACATGACTTGCATGAGTTCAAGACTAAGGAAATTGAAAAAATACCATATATAACATACAAGGACACAACAATAACATGACTAGCTCTACCAGGTAAGACCTTACAAGAAACATTTGCAATGTTTGAAGCCTTTATGAAGCATGGACATACTTTTTTGTTGATGACTTTGAAAATTAAAAATCTTGTAAAGGATTTCACATCTCAAGGGGAATCTACTACACTTGCAATTCCCATCCCATCTTTAACTCCTCTGGCAACAAGCTCTGAGATACCTGGTTTAGAGAGAGTAAATGTAGATTATCTGACACCCATTGAACTAGAAGAAATGACTTCATTGGATTTATTCTTTAGCAAGAAAAGGAAAGTTATTGTATGAAGGGAAATTCAACAAAAAGGAGGAACTATTACTAAAAGGAAAAATTTGATATATGATGGACAGGGACAGAGTGAGCCTGAGTTCGCAAGACATGTAGAAGATTATCTGGGGGATTTTGAAACAACTAATTTATGGTCAGTAGATAAATTAAGAGAGAAACATGACCAGAAAAATATTTTAATTGAGAAGTTGCAAAAAGATTTGAGACAAACAAAGGTCATTTTCAGGGAGAAAGTCAATGTTGAACTAGCCCAACTCAGACAAAGTTATGATCAACGAATAAAACAGGTAGAGGAGAAACTCAGAGTAAGTATTCAAGATTATCACATGACTAAGAATACCATTTCTCAGAGAGATTCATTCATAGGTCAATTACAAGACAGAATAACTACAATTTAAAGTACAGTAATTGATATCTTTGCCATTAAGAAATAAGCCTTGGATATCAATGAAGGATTGCAGATATCCCAACATATTTTCTATGAAAGTTTGGAAATTATACAGAAGCATTATTATGTCATCAATAATTCATTGCAAATTATTGTTGATAAAGAGAAAGAATCTATCATTGCTATATCCAAATTTCAAGAACGCATAATTAGGAAGTAGAATCTTAATATACCACAGTTTGTTCTGTTTTTAGAGATTGAACAGTAAAAAGGAGAAATGGAATTAGAATCTTGGGAAAAGAATCTTGAAGAAAGCAAAAGATTAGCTAAAGAAGTGAAAACTACTTGTCTAAACGGTCTTTTAGTTGTGGATGTAGAGGTGACAGAAATTGATCTCGGCGATGTTCACTCTTCTATTGGGATAGTTGAGGTTGAAAAAAGAAAGGAAAATTTGAAGAAAAATAGGGAAAGGATGAAAAATACTATATTTCAAGTCAATCAAGTTAATTTGCAAGTTTTAAATGATCTTCTCGTCAAACAAAGTTTAAAATATTAGAATACTCAGCAGGTTGTTGTAAAAGCTCAAAAGAATTTACCATTGGTGCATAAAAAGGTTTTTACCTTTGAATTGAACATTAATACAGATCCCCCAAAATTCGTAGTTACATTATTATATTTGAACAAACAATACAAGGATCAACAAAAGACAATTGCATCTACAAGAAAATGAACGAAGGATAAGACTTAATACATCCAACAAGCGATGGAGTTTCCAGAAGAAAGACAAATGTTCAAATCTTTATAATATTTAGTTAGCCTAGATTTTATTCTATTTTGAGATCTAGAAGTGTGGAAGTATAACCAATTTTGGATAAGACGATTTTGTATAAATAAACACATTAGAGATATAATGAGGGATTTTTATCGCCTTATATAAAGAGAGACATCTTAATACAAATTTCTACAGGAAAGACCAAGATTCTATGTATCATTTATTTCAGTTATGTGTTTTTTGTGTGTTGTTTCTTTATCATAATTCATCTTATTCACTTTATGGTGTTTAAGGAATGAAAGACTGCAATTTAGTAATACATCTAATGTGGTTACTATAATTGGATATCTATTCAGCTATAGCTTTTCGTATGTTTTACTGTAAGTAAAACAAGACATGTATCTATGTGGATGTTCTCATCTTAATTCATATTTTAGACATACCTTTGATGTTTCTTCTATTGCAAATAAGATAATATTTATCAACATTGGATACCTTACTTTGTTTGTCAATTTTGTTTTCTATAATTCTACTTTCCATATCTTGATTATTAATTAAACTCAAAGGAAGACATATTGCCTCTATGTTTCTAAATCATTAGGTTATTGAAGTTTCATTCCAAGATGAAGGTACAAAATAAATCTAAAAGAAAATATTATTTAAACTTGGATGCATGACATTATTTTGTGAGCCCAGAGTAAATCTTGGGAACAAAAAGTAGAATTCCCTTGTGGATCTTTCAACTTTTGTTCAAACAAGTAGGTTGGAGTGTTTTCATAATTACTCTACATGATTTAATGAAACCCTAGCATTGTTACACCATTCTAGAAGGAATTTGGATAGAGGCATTGTTTCCAAATAGGTGTTTTACTTAGAAGAATCACATGAGTAGAAGAAGCACATGGTGTTTCTAACAATCTAGGCAACTGGGTGATTATGAGAGGGAGATAATGCCATTTCTCACAAGATAATAATTTATAGGATGAGTGGAATGAAAACATGACATAATTGTATAATACTATGTAAAACATTGAATAAAATTTCCATTAATTTTATTGTTATCGATCTTTCAATTATTGGAGTGCTTGAAGTAGGGATTATTCTCATAATATAGGAATGAAAGGGATGAATATAGAGAGAGACTAGCTTTTATAATGCTCATTTATTTTTTTAAATGAGAATAAATTATAAATTTACAAATTAACTACATACACTTCTCAATGCATTCCCAATCCCATCATTCCGAGAATCATTGGGTGGTGTTTAAAAACACTGTTATTATTTACACAAAATATGACCACAATGACATTCAAGAGACAATAAATGTAATTTAGGACCCAAATGAGATTCTACAAAGACACTAATGTGCATGCTAAAATACTTATGAAGATGCTAAAAGGATGCAACATTAATGAAAAGGGTGCATAATTCATCAACAAGACATGGTATTTCATGCTTGAAGATGGGCAAGATTCCAAAAGAGCTAAAAGAGAAAATCAAGTAGTAAGAGAAAAACTTTGTATGTATGTATGAATTTCAAACAATATTTTTGTTCTTACAAATATGAATTGTACTTCGCATAGGGCTAGTCAACAATTTGCAAAGGAACTGATGGTTATGGTCAAGATCCAAAATATATGCCAATGTTATATGTCATTCCTCATGATGGGTATAATGAGTTGTTATGTGGCCAAGACATTTGTTGGCTATGAACTTGTCTTGGAATCTAACGAAAACATAATGTTGAATAATTATGTTGATTGTTTACCTTATGTTTGGTTTACAGTCTGACATAGTTAATCTATACATTCCAAATATAATATTAATATGGTTATTATGGGTCACACATGGTTTCAAAGCTTGGTGTAATTACATTGCATACACAAAATGAAATCCCAATGCAATTGTAGTTCAAACAAGTAGGTTAGAGTATTGTGATGCTAGTGAAGGTGCATTTCCCATATTGACGTGAATTGACAATGCTCATAACACATGAAATCAAAATGGGATTCACATAGACAAGGTGTCTAAGATTTTCTTGGAAGCTTTCACTAAGTGACACATAAAATTATGCATACACCAATATGGTGGTAGGATGAATGGAATGATGATGAGAGAGAACTAATACCCTTTCTCACAACCTAGGAATTTATAGGATGAGTGGAATGTGCACATGACCTAATTGTATAAGAATACTAACGACATTGAAAACAATTCCCATTAATCATAAAAAAACATGAGAATAATTCAAGATTTTCTACTCTTCTTCATTTTCATTTTCTCTCATTGCCGTCAATTCTAGAGTTCTTGAAGAAATTTGATAGATATTGGGAGAAACATTATAGGATTAAATAAGCACTTGATCTTAATAAGGTTTTTTGGAATTTGGAAACTCTAGTACACTTGGAGTGCTTGATGTGGAGTGTCTAGAAACCCTAGTACACCTTGTGATGCTAGTGAAAGTGCCAATGGGGACCCTTTGTTGTGTTATATTTTATTGTTGTCGATCTTTCATGGTATGGTTTCAAATCTCAATGGAATTAAATTGTATGTGCAAAATTAAATCCCAATGCAATTTTTGTTTGAACAAGTAGTTTGGATTGTTGTGATGCTAGTGAAGGAGACATTTCCCATATTGACAAGAATAGAAAATGCTCATAAAATATGAAATCAAGTGAGGATTCACAGAGACAAAGTGTCTAAGATTTTTTTGGGAATCTTTCACTAAGTGACACATAAAATGGTGCATATACTAATTTGGTGGTAGGATGAGTGGAGTAATGATGAGAGGGAGCTAATGCCCTTTCTCACAACCTAGGCATTTATAGGATGAGTAGCATTAGAACATCAATCAAAATTTCAAATAAACATTCAAAATTTTAATTCTTTTTAATTTGTTCCTAATTTTTGTCATTTATAAATAAAAAATAAAAAAAAATAGAATTATCATTTTATATGCTAATATTTTTTTTATTATGTTTTGATAGGGCGGATCAATCCTTAGTCGTTGAAACTTACGTTTATTGATATATATGGTTCATGGGACTTCGGGGATTCAAAGTTGTGAAATGTTTAATCAACGGTATAATTCCCATTTGAAGTTCCACTTCACGACTTCACGCTTCGACACTCTAAGCTCAAACATTTAAAGGTCATATTCACCCTGAAGTCGTGAATCTTTGAAGTCCCGAAATTACAGAATATTATTTTATAAAGTAAAGTACTCGGTTGGCATGTCCTATGCCACCTGGAATTCCTTACACATGGAGACACGTGGCACTCATTTTGGGAATTTTTGGACACATAATTGGCACGTTTCAGGATGATATGTTTCACTCATGATATCATGACACGTCATCATATGCGATGTCATCCTATCACGTCACTCTGGGATATTGTCCTCCGGGATATCATATTATCAACAAATTCAAGAAGTTTCAGAGTGTCGGAGTGTCGAAGTGTCGAAGTACCAGAGTGTCGAAGATTAAAAGTTAAGACATGATTTATTAGGTGCAATTAATGGTAAATAATTATTTCGCAACTTCGACCTTCAGGATAACTCTAACATTTCTATTGCAATAGTCTCGAAGTTGTGAAGCTCTAGAGTCCCTAATTTCCTTTACTAACCATCAACCTAATTGAAAAATGAATGCCTTCGAAGTATGTTACAGAGAGGATGAGGGTCTTCTTACGCTCTAAGCAATGTGACAGGCAATAGTCAATGCCCCATTTATCACCTTTTGGGAAAACCACTGCATATATGTGCCCTAGAAAAAAATGGAGTGTCAACATGTAAGTACACTAAATGAAAAAAGTGAACAACATTCATGCTAGTTAATCAAAATTAATAGAATATTCATTGAACCAGGTTGTATAAGATCTAAGACATGATCATAATCTACTGAAATAGTTGATTGTTCCTCCTCCAACTAGGATAATTCCATATTTATACATTGACTGATGAGGAGTGATACATGATCCCATCTATCAACCTAGTTTATGGATTCAGAATCATCCCATTCATTACTACTACATGGACCATATAAGAAAAATAGTTTTCTTGTCCATATTTAAAATATTGCATTGTCTAATGTTCAAACTGAATGAAATCCATGAGTTCCATGGATTGTTTGCATTCATATGACTGTGACCGATATAAAACAACCACATCCCAAAAATATCTATGTACATGTCGTTTACTAGTTGATTGGTCTTCTCACCTTCTTGTTCCCTCTTGCATTAGTGAAGAACACCATTCAACAATGGATTTTTCATCTTGAATGGTGGGAATAGTTGTGAACTTCATTTCTTTCCCATGTAACGTAGTTTTGATGCATACAGATGCTCCATCATGCTCCCCTTTCCCATGCCAATTCTAAAAATAGTTCCAAATATCTTGTACCTTGTGTTTTTTGTGCAACATACACAACCATTGAAATACATAGAAAGTTTTGAGATGGCATGTGAAAAAACAAATAAAATGTTGATCCATTGGTATGTTTTTCTTATTTAGATGATTGTAGAACAACAGGAAAAAAATTTGTACATCATCTAAGTCATGGAACTTATCATCACTTATGTAGAAGTGATACTCCTCTAATATAACTATGTTTTCTTCATTACTATCTAGCTCATTCCTATATGTGATATAGACCATTATCTTGACCTTCTCTAAGTGATAATATTATCTTTGAACCTCATCAAACAAAACCACTCGTAAGATAGTACCGATGGGAAATGTATCTCTACATATTCTAAAATTCTCATCCTACCATTGAGCCACATGGACATGTTGAACATATTGTTGGGTATTTTCAAAGAAGTCATTGATGAAGTCACAGACTCGTACCTATTGGAACAATGACAAATATGTGTATAAATTCATTGTTACAATGCTTCCTCCCATCACATTTAAAAGTGTAATTTGAAATAAAAGTTACCATTTAAGTACTCATTACAAACCTAAGAAGTCACCAGCTGTATCTTTTTTCTTTCATGCCCTCCCGCAATTCCATACTTGATATATTTAAAGCTTTGCAAGTCAACCTCCTTCCTCCCCAAATCATACTTATATCTCACATGGATGCACTTTCTCAATAATTTCATTCTACCACTCCTAGGGAATGTCCCATATAATAAATATTTTTGATAAAACATACAATCCTTTAGCCTTGTACATAAGATGCTATTAATAAAGTCTTTAGATGATGTCAACAAAATTGTAACTAAGAATTTGTGCACAAGGGTGTTATGAAATATAGATATATGTGTCATAATAATAACCATACTCAATGTGGTAGAAACAATAGCTTGTGTTACACATTGTGTTTATTTAAACATACCAAGGCTTGAATTTCTCAAAAGATCTTTGGCCCAAGTTAAGTGCACTATGTACATTCTTGAATCTATCATACAATTGTATCTATGTCATGACAAAACATCTTTAATGTGGGGTTCATGGTCCCTACAACCCCTTCTCAATGTTAGTACACCTTTTTGGTTGGAAGAAGGTGTAGTGTTCTCATGCCAAAAAGTTTGTACGGTTCCCTTAATTGCTCGAATTAGCTTCATGTCATAATGAGGTATCCTACTAGTGAGGCCCACAAATATGTTTGGCCATATATGTCAAGGATACCTTATCTATTAGAATACTTTTCAAGGGTTTTGATTTCGCATTTCATGAGATGAGAGGTTTGTTTAACAAAACAATGTTTTCTTGGGATTTTGGTAACAATCAATTGTGACAAGACATGTTGGGCTACATTATGGTATTTACAACAAGTTTTCTTATCAATTTTTTGAAAATAATACACAATGTTTCTAACAATATTATTACTTGTTTTTGAACTTGTAACTATTTAATGCCTAAAATTCTCCTAAAAGTAGTCAAAACTCCTAGATTTTAACAACAAAAAAAATAATTGACATTTAGCCACATCAATTTTTCGTTCAAAATATTCTTCAATAACATTGTATGAATGATAAAAAGTAGTTCGGTTAGGTAACTTACCTTCAAGTGATGCTAGACCACTTTCGTTCACTTGAATGTATTCAGAAGTTCTTCAATGCACACTGCTCATTCTAAGTAGGGGTGATGGACCTGTATTATGGCACTCTTGACCTCTTTGTTGTGGAGTTGCAAATGTAGAAGTTATTTTCCCTTCAATAACTTGTCGATCAATTATGGGAGGAGGTGTTAAGCCCTAATGTTGGCTCATTACCCCTTAGTTGGGGCATATTAGATTAGTAATGTTATTTTATTTATGTCGGCTTTAGGCCATTAGTTGTAATTTAGATTAGTAATGTTATTTTAATTATGTCGGCTTTAGGCCATTATTTGTAATTATACCTCCTATTCTCCTATATATACCAAGGAGACATTTTCATTTTGAATCA
>SNQJ01S0226461.1:0-14608 GCA_010110895.2 Picea sitchensis | reverse complement strand
TAGCTCTTTCTGAGGAATTTCCTCTTTCCCCAATTTATCATTTTAACAAAATACTCAGACCCTTCATCGTAGGGACAGCCATACAGCCATGGCATTATTCAATCTAGGAAAACATACTCCTTGCCTTACTGCCCTCTTAGTTAGGCAGTGGTATCATGCTTTCAAGCATATAAATATATCTATGTATGTATTATGCATGTGCATTGCTTGCACAGTTTTATATTGTTCTTTCATGTTTATTTGATATTAATATCAGTCTTCTTTAAAGAGAAGTTATAGTCATCCACAAGATATTCACATGGCAAGTCTCGCGGGCATATTCATAACTATGTTTCCCTTTCCATATGACAACAACCAGCAAGACAACAGTATTGCCTAAACTGCTATAAAAGTATGCAACTACCCAGAAATACAATATGGGCAATTGCAATGGTGCTCCAGAAAACAAGACAACTAATCAAGCTTCTCTTCATGCCTCAAACCATTCTTGGTCAATAGACCTTTTTATCAAGGGAATCCTTTTTCCAGATTCCGACAACTTGAGCACACCAAGCCATGTTCCTATGGCTACCATCCGCCTCTAGATGTTGGTATGACCCATTGGTCATCTAGAAATGACCCAACACTTCCTTTACTACATACAAAATCAACAATTTCATTAACCATTCTACCTTATTCTCATAAGGTAGTATGTATTCAATATCATCAACATTTTACCTATGATGTTATGCTCAAATCATCATTAACCATATGATCCATTACATCTCCATATTTTTCATCCAATAACAGACTATAATAAGCCTATATGCATTTTATACGCATGCTCAATCTTTGTCATATGCATTTTGGCATATCCTCCTGCCCCAAGCTTTACAGTGTAGATGTATTCCAACAGTCTTCCATTTGTATTTGAATGCACAGACATGTCCTTTGATTAATAGGTATATGCATTCTCTTATTATAGTCATGAGCATCATAAACTTGCTCATGTGTTCATATCTCTTTACCTCTCCCATGAGGTCTAGCAACAATCCAAAGGACGCATTTTTAATTGCTTGACTGGGTTATTCTCCAACAACCATTTTCATTAACTATAGGTCAAATAAACTAACCTTACCCATTTTCCATCTGTCCTCTTATCATGAGGGATCATACACATATACAAGGTTTAATCTTTTATTAAAGTAATAATTATTATTGTTACTGATTCTATCAATCCATACCAATTTCCTTTAAGCACAAGGAATTTTCCATAAGGGTCTTAACCCTTATATAATCAGCCATATTAATTACAAGATACTCTACTTGCCCTAGCAGATAGACATTATTATACTTAATAATACAATCCATCTCATGTCCCTTGTCTCGACTCAGGTAGCTTCATAATAGAATTTTTTCCACCTCTGCCATTTACATTCAGGTTTTACTAATAATACCTATCATCATATTCCTACTCTCGTAAGAGTAGTCATCAATTTGACAGAGGGACAATATAATTTTCCCTTATTGTAATTTAGCCAGGGTTTCCAAGGTATAATTTCAATCTGGAGTTCTTCTCCTCGGGAATTTAATGCAGACAATAAACAATCCTTTAAAGGTAGAAACACCTTTCAATGGGATCATCTAAATCTTGATATACCAGTCTTAGGATTGATCTCTGGCCCATCCAGGCCTAGTGTTGTAGCCTACTCTAATGCCACTTTGTAACAGACTTGACCCATTAAGTACCTTTTTAAGGGATGGGGTATTAAATTTTCGCTTCTCTTAACAATCTTAAATATTCTCTATCATAGTTCCATCCTCTTCTGCTCGTCAAGAGATTTCCAAGGTCGATAATTCACTAAGAACTGATCTCTCGAACAAAATCTATGACCTCCTGAGGTTCTTGGGTTTACATAGACAACATCTCTCTTACTGTCACATGGCATCCACGTGATGTTTCATTGTTTGTGCCAATTGATGTGGCATAACTCGGGTCCTGACGTGGTAGAGCCTAGCCTGCCAAAGTGGAAGCCCACTCAGCTCGTCATCATGTTAGTAATGGACATATGTTGTTCTAATGGAATCCTATCCGCCTTGCTGGCAAGCCGCTTCATCCACCATATGATTTTCCTTTCCATGGCCCACCTATCAATGCTTAACCATTTTTCCACCTACGCAAACTCCCGAACTCGCAGACGTACAATTTTGTACCTCCCCTTCATGAGTCCATCCGAGAGGTCTCAACACTTAACCATTTTTCCACCTACACAGACTCGCAGACATACAATTATGTACCTCCCTTCCTCCTATACCTCCCTTCCTCTCCTCTAATACTCAACAATTAGATTATTTTGTGAGTTTTTCAGGTTCGCGGGTTGGTGGACTCACGGACCCATTCATCTCTCCTTTCCAATCTCCATGAACCCATCATGCTTCAAAGTTTTTTGCCTACACTTTGCACCCACCATTCCTTTTCCACAGCCTACAAACTTACTCCCCCCTATTAAAGCACTTATTAAGGTTTGAACTCCACGAGGGCACATACCCTCTATTGTCTCAATCAATTACAGGTTGACACGTGTTCCCATCGTACACGTACGCTTTATCCATCGGTGTGACGTAAATCGTGACGTCACCTTTTTTCCTCGACCAAACTTAGATACTTTTTCTCATTGATTTACGACTGAGGTTACTTGATGTGATCCCGATAAATATAACGGTGGAGAAGGCTTCTTGGAGTTTCTTTCATTGGAGTGCCATATTCCTCGGCTACTCCGACACCCCTACGGTGATCAACGGTCATGAGTCCTTTGAGAGTTTCTCCAATGGATCCAACGATTGTTAAAATTTATGGATCATTCCCAAGTTCTCATATGAGAGGGACCTCAATCAATGGTCAGGATCAAAACTCCATGCCAAATCAACGACTGTGATTCATCCAAGGAAAAGCATAGGATATCTTGAATTCATCAATACAATTATGGATTAGTGGATCTAAACTTCTTCCAGGAGAAGTATAATGCTTACCAGGTCTTCAAGGAAACAACACCTCCTATTCATGAAGGTTAAGGATTTCTCTCTTATCCGTTTTAATGCAAATTTCGGACTATGAACAGTCCATACCTATACAAGATATCTCTAGTCCGAGCTAAACTGCATCAAGCCATAATTTCAGCCTTGATAACAGTGAATCATATGGGAAAAACTTTGCTTATGTGCAAGGATATACATAACGCCAACAATATATAGACCCCCACACACACATATTATATACGACTAAGGGCCGTATAGACACCATATTTACACAAAATCTGTGCATTCCCATAACTGTACCATTCTAGATAGTTCTCGTAGTGCTTTATGTACAAGTATAATTCCAGCAGTGATTACCATGACAGAAACGCACAATCCTGGCAAAACAATTTCAAGGATAAGTACAACGGTAAAAACCCATGACAAAAGTCACATATCACAAATTGTGTACAAGTTTAATAGTAGGTATTTTGACTTGTAATCAATACATCAAATACCCATGTTATAAAATAACCCATATAATCATCAAACAAACATGCATGTCCCTGAATCATTCAGAGGAAAATTCAGCCTTAAGTTATAGTTTAATTATACAGGGTACAAAAATACTTATCTATTACAGTTGATAGTTGACCAACTGATTGTGGGTGTTCTTCTTTCCACCCAATCGTAGGCTGAGATGCATTCACTCTTAGCATTCTGGCCACCCCTGTGCCAAGCCATGATACCACTAGGAAATCTCTCTCAAGTTCTCAGTAAGATTTGAATATCACTCTCCTTCACTCTACTCTTGGTAGAGATTTTCCTTACACCCACCTATCCTAGGCCTCTTTGAGGTTTATCAAATGTCTTCAGAGCATCAAGCTCGCGACCCTCTTAGCTCAGGTCAGGTCTTATGGGTTTCCTATGCTCCAAATGAGGATTCTTCCATGAGTAATCTGATCCTTTGTATTTCATGCGCTTGTGCATTCTCTTCAGCAACTCCACTCTTCAAAGACTCCCCCCCCNCATCCCCCCTGTGTGATTTTCTTGCATGCATGACTTAGGTAGGTTCTCCACTTGTCCTTCTATTTCTTTTGTCAGAAGGCAACTCGTGGGTCAATCCTGGGGACCCATGGTGATATTTCCTACTGTCCTCTAGCTGACAACTTCATGTCCCTTCTGACATCCCTCCATACTTCCATTCATTACGGTGGTTGGTTGTTCAGTTACCAACATCCCTCGTTAACTGATTTGTCTTGAATTCAGGGCTAAGGGAAATAATATGAATAAGGCTTGAGGTCCTTTAGTTTATTAGGGCCTCCTCTAATTCCACTAGTGATATCATGTATTGTACTTTAAGGCTTCACCCCTTAGTCNCATCCCTCGTTAACTGATTTGTCTTGAATTCAGGGCTAAGGGAAATAATATGAATAAGGCTTGAGGTCCTTTAGTTTATTAGGGCCTCCTCTAATTCCACTAGTGATATCATGTATTGTACTTTAAGGCTTCACCCCTTAGTCAAATTTCAATGTTTACAATTAAACAATAATACATTTACAATATTTGCAATCCATTGCATGACAATCATAAATTTTGATTAATTACAGGCTAGGGGAAACATGGGTATTATAGGCTACCAGGTGGCATCTTCTGGAGTTGTATATTTCCACTGAACTAACACTTACTTGATGGTGCACTAAAGGAAATGGCACTCTCCTTGATCCAAGACTACTTGTGGCTATAACCAAATATAACCGTCCTCATCCAACTCAGGGAGATTGGTTTGAGTTTGGCACTTAGTTCCAATCACTTTTTTTAAGCATGAGACACGAAAAAAGGGGTGGATTCTAGAATGATTGGGCAAAGCTAATTGGTAGGCCACAGACCCCACTCGCTTGAGAATTGTATAAGGACCATAAAATTTGGGAGCAAGTTTATGACAATGTTCATCTTTGAGTGAAGTCTACTTATAAGGTTGCAGAGGAAGAAACACCTAGTCCCATTCAACAAATTGACATTTGAAATGACCTTGGTCTGCTTGTTGCTTCATGTGATTCATAGCCGTGACCAAATTTTCTTTGAGGGTATGGAGAATGGTCTCTCATAATGTAATTTTTTTTCAACCTCATGAACCTTCGAGACACCTGGCATGTATGAGAGAACGGACAGTGGCTTTTGTACGTAGACTACTTCAAAAGGAGTAATGTGAATAGTTGTATGGTAAGATGTGTTTTACCACCATTCATCTAGGGATAACCATTAAACCCATTGATTTTGTCTTTATGATGCAAAACAATGCAAATATGTTTCCGAACACTTGTTGACAACTTCAGTTTGGCCATCGGTCCGGGGATGAAAGGTGGTGTTGAGATGCAATTGGGTTCCCTGGAGCCTGAACAATTCTTGCCAAAAATTATTGGTGAAAGTTGGATCTCTATCAAAGACAATAGAATGAAGCATGCCATGAAGTTTGAATAAATCATCCATGAAAAATTGAGCCATTGTGGATGTAGTGAATGGGTATTGAAGAGCACATAAATGAACATATTTGGAAAGACGATCTACTACCACCATGATGAATGACTTATTTTCCAATTTAGATAAGCCAACAATGAAATCCATAGAAATATCCCTCCAAATAGCAAGGGGAATCAAAAGTGGTTGGAATGTGCCTGGAGCTTTAATTGTTTCTCCCTTGTTGCATTGGCATAAATTAAATTCAGCCATAAAGGATTGGACATCTTGTTTCATACCATCCCAGAAAAAAGAACATTTGACTTGTTCATAGGTCTTGGTAAACCCGGAATACCCATCTGTGAGTGAAGCATGAAGCTCAGAAAGGACCGTGCATTTAATTTACGACTATTTTCTTAAACACAAATGGCCTTTGTAGTAAAGCTCGTCATTATGCCAAGAGTATTTTAGAGAAGCTGGAGAATGGCAATTGCAATTGTTGGATCAAAATAGAAAGTTTGGGGTCTTCCAGCGATTCCTAGCAAACAACGTGGAGCCAATTTGGTACAACGAAGGAGAGGGGAAATAGGAACCCTTCTTCTTCATACTTTTGGGAAAGAGCATCAACAACCATGTTTTCTTTTCCCTTCTTGTAAATGATATCATAATCATATCCAAATATCTTGGTCACCCATTTTTGTTGCTTCGAGGATGAAATTCGTTCTTCCAAAAATACTTGAGGCTCTGATTATCAGTTTTAATTTGGAAGCGTTGCCCCAATAGATAAGGATGTTAGAGATCCACGATATACATAATAGCCAACATTTCCTTTTCATATATTGATTGGCCCAAATGTCTCTCTGAAAGTTGTTTATTAATGAAGGACAAAGGCATGCCATCTTGCATGAGGACAACCCCAATTCCTTTCCTTGAAGCATCACATTCTAAGACAAAAGTATTTGTAAAGCTAGGAAGTGTCAATATAGGAGTCGTGCACATAGCCTCTTTCAAGGCGTGGAAGGATTGATCAGCTGTTGCAGTCCAAGTGAAAGCGTTCTTTTTAAGGAGAGCAGTGAGAGGTGCAGCAATTTTGCCATAATTCTGAACAAACTTGCGATAATATCTTGTTAAACCCATAAAACCACGCAGGATCTTAAGAGTTTTAGGGCAAGGCCAATCCTGCATAGCTTCAATTTTTTTAGTATCCACACGTACACCATCCTTCTCGACAATATGACCCATGTATTCCACTTTTGAGGCTCCAAAGGAACAATTAGATTGTTTGAGGAAAATTTGGTGTTGAGAGAGTAGATGGAGAACTTGATCCACAAGGGTGAGATGGGATGTCCAAGTTTTACTATATATGAGAATATCATCAAAGAAAACTAAGACAAAATGACAGAGAAAAGGACGACAGACATGATTCATGTGACTTTGGAAAGTGGAGGGAGCATTACACAGGCCAAATGGAATTACCAAGAACCCATAGTGACCCTCATGAGTTCTAAATGCAGTCTTGGGAATGGATTCCTCTTTCATACAGATCTGGTGGTAGCTAAAATGAATATTTAGTTTAGTAAAGTACTAAGCACCACTCAATTCATCCAATAGATTGTCAATGACAGGAATGGAAAATTTGTCTTTGATGGTGAGTTTGTTGAGGGTGTAAAAGTCTAGACACATGCGCCAAGTGCCTTCTTTCTTGAGTACCGTGACCACAAGAGACGAATAGATGTTGGTACTAGGATGGATAACACTCATGTTGAGTAATTCTTGAACAATTTTCTCAATTTCATTCTTCTGGGAAAAGGGATGACGATAAGGGTGAACATTGAGAGGAAGACTACCTAGGACTAGAGGAATGGAATGATCATGAACACCAAGGGAAGGAGGAAGTCCATGGGGAGTGGAAAAAATAGCTTGGTGTTTGGAGAGGATATATTAGAGGTCAGGATGCATAGAGGGTGTCTCAACTGCTTGAATGGAATGGAGTTGGGAAATAATGTCCAGATGACCTTTTTTTAGGAGATTTTCCATTCGATGGGAACTAATGATCTCAGGGGATCCTATTGTGATGCCTTGGAACTCATAAGGTTGTCCCTCTTGTTGGAATTGCATGGTTAATTCCTTAAAATCTAGGAGTATGGGATCGAGAGTGCATAGCCATTATGCACCGAGAACAATGTCACAACCACCCATGTCGATAGAAAACATATGAGATTTCAATTTGTACTGACCAATTTGGAGACACACATTTTCACAATGCCCGCCACATTTCATGGAACCACCATTGTCAATCATGATTTGAAAATTGTTGATTGCACAGATATAGCAATTGATTTCTTGGGAAATGCAACGATGAATAAAATTATGTGTGTTTCCAATGTCAAAAAGGATTATGACCTTCCTATGCTTAATGTAGCTAATGAGTTTGAAAGTTTGGGGAGTAGGGAAGCCAGTGTGGGTATATAGTGAAATCAAAGGTTCAACTTCTGGTGGATCATAGGGTGGAGTAGGAGCATCAGTTGGGAGTAGTTCTTCCATCGGAGAAACTTTGACCTCCTCATCAATGACATCCTTAGAAATAGCCATAAAATGCTTATGTTCCTTACACTTACGCCCCGAAAAATATTTTTCATCACAATTATAGAAAAGGCTCTTGAGTTGGCATTCAACCATTTCTACTCGAATTAATTTCTAGATCTTGAGAGGATTAGCAGGAGGGGAACGATTGGTAGGTCAAGCGAGAAGAAGAAATGAGGATTTTTGGTTCTGGGAAAAGAAAATTGGTTGTGCTTCCTTGGCACATTAAATAGATTCCAACCATGTCTAGGGGCAATCCATGAAGACCTCGGCTCGAATTTCATCCTTTAGGCCACTGATAAAGCATTCCCTAATGAAGACATCAAACATGCCCTTTGTTTTGAAATCCAATTGCTCAAATGCAACGATAAAATATTCCATTACACCAAACTGTTTCAACTTGGTCAAACGGCCTAGGTAGTGTTTGTTGGTGTCAAAGCGCTCATAAAGTTTGACCACAAACTGTGTCAAAGCAACATACCCTTGGCGTGATTTTTTAGCCATTGCCACCATTGCTAGTGTTCAAGATCTAGATAGAGGACACCGTAACTAATTTTGGCTAAGTCATCAGTAATGCCATGCACGGATAAGTAGTGTTCCATTTGAGTGACCCATCCAGTGGGATTTGAGCCATCAAATTTGTTCACCTCCACTTGTGGAAGACGCAGATCACAATGAAGGGGGTTAGACTGAAAAGTCTCGAAATTGGAGGAAGCAACACCTTTTGGGTTAAAAGGTTGTTCGAATGAGGTTAGGTCACTGGGAATTTTAAATTTTGTGAATAGATGAGCAACAAAGGATTCAAGTTGGCTATATAGGTGGCCAGTGATGTCTTTCTGCATGGCTTGTTTCATGTCTTCCATGTCCTTCTTCATGTCTCATTTCATGTCTTCCATTTTGGCATCTAGAGTGGAATTGAGGTAGGTTTCAAGGCCTTGGTTGCGGGTGTGGGTCATGGTGAAAGTCAAACACGAGAATGGAGTGGGTGGGTCTGCATGGAAAATGGGTTACTAGTAAAGGGTACCACTACAATCAGGAAAAAGAGAGGAATCCAATGTGATAGGTCCCAAATAAGGTTGTCGGGAAGGGGGTCGTGTCCATAGGTACCACTATGATCAGGACGAAGAGATGATTCCAATGGGATAAGTCCCAAATAAGGGTTCCGACGAGACCACTATACACTTCTTCTTTTTTCTGTAGAATTATACTCTGGCCTGAAGAATACTGCAGTGGTGAATGACCCAAATTGTTAACAGGAAAATTTTTGTAGGAATTTCGCAACCCGAATGTAGCAGACAAGGTTACATGACAATAGATCTCGTCGATTCCTTTTCTGTTATGTTTATTTCCCAAGGGTTAGGGTTTATAAGGTTCCTATAGACAAGCTTTTCCTTGTGCTATATCTCTCTGATATGCGAGCGGGGTCACACAATAGTACTTGGCCCAATATCTCAGGGCACCAACTAAGGAGGCTCAACCATACCCTTAGCCATACTACCTCATTACCCAAGTACTAGAGAGTATCTTCCTGAGTGTTGTTCTTGGTGTCACTATAGCAGTCAGGCGGTTGATCAGTTGATCTAGGGTTGGTTTCATGACACCTAAGGGACTCCCGATATACCTGGCAGTACGTGGGAGTGATGGCCATGTACAGACTCTGTCTGAAGCGATACTACTCGAAGGGTACCAACATGTGCTACAGTGGTTTCCAACAAGGTGAAGCATTGGTTTCTAGACAACCTCGTGAAACCGTTTGTATTTCCTACGTGTAGTCTTCCCCACCGTATTTTTACCCATTCAACGACGAATCTTTGTGCTTTAAAGACGTCGATAGTACACATCTCTACCCTGGAAAAAAAAATCCCACAGTTTCTGCAAAGGAAAGTGATCTAATACCACTTGATAGGTATTATATCTATTACAATAAGCAGAAAACATAAACAGTGTAGAAAATACTAGTGTAACAACAAAATGTAGAGAACAATAATACCAAAAATGATACTTTTATTGATAGAAAACAATATTCACTTGCCTCTTTGAGGGGGAAACCTCCAATAGAGCAACTCTCTATTACAATAATTCTCAAGACAAAGATTTATCATGCCTCCTACTCTTATTTATACTAGTTCTATCTTCTAAATAACATTATAGAGGAAGATATTTCTAAAAGCATAAGCTTCTATTAGGTCGTCTTACATTGACTTGTTCACATTTATTAAATATGCCTTATTAACTAATGTCGGCCTGTATTACATGGAAAATATATTATAATAAATAATAATAATCTATTTTTAAGGTCACAGCCAAGCCAGACACCAAATTGGTGTATGAGACCCCCTCCGCCCAACGATTTGACTGGTAAAGTCTACGGAGGTATACATACCCTATCCCCCTCTGGATTTGAACTTGTGACCTATTAAGAGGAAACACATGTTCTTAACCATTAGGCCCAATCAGGCAGGGGAGTTTCGTAGTATCGTGGAGTTTTGTGGCTTAACTTACTTGTTGGCGAGTGTAAGGGAAATGTATATGGAAGACCAAACATCTAGCACTTTATTCACTTGTCACATGAAGTTTTATTTGGATCCTTGGATGTCGGATTGGGAGGGGTTATGATGCAAGGTTCTTCCCTTTTGTAAGTATACTATTCAAAGATTTGGGGCACCTGTGAGTGGCATCATGGCAACGTGGTATGCCCAGTGGCGGTCAGAGAGCCATGGTGGAAGACAAGTGTCAATTTAGTATTGGTGCGAGATGCAAGTGGGCCTGAAGTAGGGCGTGAAGTCATTGGCCTAGTGTATTTTTATCTCATCCATTGGATTGAAGGAGCAGTCTATCTTAGTTGTTGGATCAAGAGGACTCATTACTGTCTAATTCACCATCAAAAGTGTATCTGACCATCTGGGTCTTCAAACATTGTAGTGCATGGATTTTTCTTGAATCCACGAATACCAGATATGTTATGGATATAATCAAGGTTCCAATGCAAAGTATCATTAGAGGATGAGAGGATGTGATGACATCATCCTCCACGTGTCATGCCACATCATCAACTACGTGTCATGCCATATTAGTGTATCCCTATAGAACTGACAGGTCAACAGTCATGTGTCGATGCCATGTCATCATGCCACATCAGCCTGTGTCTGGTCTTGTGGAGCAGTATCATGCCAAGTGGCATACCACATTAGTCCCCATGTTGTTTGATGCCAGCTCGACATTCAAATCCAACTTTTCATAAAAAGGGAATTTTGTATCCTTTCAGATCCCAAATTTTCGGATGTGTCAAGGTTCTCGATCGGGGTTCTGCATTAGGATCCAACCCTTTGTCAAAAGGGATTTATGGGAATTTCCAGATCCTGGATTTCGGATGCTTCAAGGTTATGTGTCAAGGTTCCAAAGTAAGCTTAGGAGGGAGTCTCCGCCATGGATATCCAGACCATTCGGTATACGAGAGTTTTGTTAAGAGATAACCTTTAGGAGGCTCAGATGCCTATATCTCTGGATGTGAAGGGTTCTGCTTTTAGGTTCCAGGTTGAAAGGATATCTGAGCATCCAGACATCCAGAAGAAATGCTTGTAGGGATTTATAAGGAAATTTGGATTCACATATTTTCAGATTAGTGTTGGTTCTCCCTCTGAGTTCCGCCCATTGGTCTATATCATATGCATGTTAGATATTGGCCAAGATATGTCATATAGAGATCATGTGTCTTGACACAATAGCGTATGATTTGTGCCATGTACGATGGTACAAATGGCATGGACCCATGTGCGTGCCACATGGGTATGAGGTGGATTTGGGCAGGAAGGACCTAAAAAATTTAAGAGGCAATAACTTTCGATCTAGAGCTCATATTTTAGCATACTTACAGTCGTTGGAAAACTATCAATGAGAATAACCGACTTATGAGCTCAAATTTGGATTTCGAGTTGTGGATAAGAAAGGAGGGTTGAGTAAAGAAATGAGAAATTGTGTACACCCCACCATCCTAATGAGGTTTAAGGGGTTGGGTGTGTTATAGAGTGGTATCAGTGCAAAGTTCCAACACTAGGCATGAATGGGCCAGAGACAGTCACATGACTGGTATACCAAGGCTAAGAAGAGCCTATTGACAAATTGTTCTCTGCATTAAAATTTAAATATTAACTACATAAGCTTATTGAAATGAAAGACTCCAGATTCATTTTAGAATTTACACATCAGAAAACTTAATCATGAAGAGTTGTGACATTGCCTTCCTGGAATTACAAAGACTCCTACAAGAGTTTGAATATGTTGACAGACATGGATGGTTAAAAATCTGAATGTGAATGGCAGGAAGGGTATAATCCCATCATATGGTTTCTCGAGTCAAGAGAATGGATGAACTGGTTGTTTTAATAATTGAAATGTTGCCTATAAGTATGGGTTGATAAAGCCCCTATACATTATAATTGTTGCCTAAATAAAGGACTAAGCCACGTATGAACAATTCCTCATGCTTGGGGGACTGATGGAAAAATTGTTAAGGTCAGTTTATTTGACCTATAATGAAAGAGAATATAAATAGAGGATTATGGAACAAAGAATGATGGTATTGAGGATGTGTAGCCCGTGAACCGAAAATTGAACTTTGATAACTTCCCTAGGTGTAGTATGAGTTTCAGAGAGTGCACATAATTATGTTTTGACAAATGAAACGTTTTCTAGTGGCATGGGTGGACAAAGCCTCGTGTATTTATGATTGTTATTTACTTAAGGGCTAATACCCTTATGGACACTCCTTTTTGATGGAGGAATGGAATGAGGGGAAATTGATATAGTCTGTCCAGTTAATATGGTAATGGAGGAAATTTGTTATTGAATGGATTTTATCAGCATATAATGTTGTATTGCATTCCTTGGAATTGAATGATTCCAATGATAAGATGATCATCATGATTCATCATTTTGAGAATCCCTTGGACTACTAAGTGAGGTAAGATGCATTATTTTAAAAGTGCCTAGGTGTTGATGGGAGAAATAAAGTGCACCCTTGGAAACCTAGCTTGGTTGAGAAATTAAGCCACTTGATCCGTGAGCGGGGTGGCTCATGGTCTAAAAGACTGGACACCTACAAGGATAAGAACCAAGAGGATTGATAATTTCTTACCTTTGTTAATTGCAATTGATGGAACATTGTGCTACTAATGGGACTTAGAAGGTAGCCATTGGAAAAGAGGTCAAGTGACCTGAGCATATGAGCACGTTTCTGAGCTCATAACTCTATTGAATAAATTTGTTATTCCCAAGAGAATGTATATGTGTATTGACTTGAATGCATGTCTATGCATGTGAATGCAAGAGAAAGATGGTTAGAATACATATGCACCATAGGCATGAGTAAAATGCTTGGTGCTTATGGATATATTGTAAAACATATGGTAATGATTTTATATACATTTAACATGCATATACACTTAGAATAGTATGTTGTTGGTTGTGAACTATAGTGTCGTGATGGATCATTTTGGTTATTGATGATCTTATAACATCAGGAAAATATTAATAGTATGGATAAAAATGTTGATTATGTTATTGCTTATAGCCTTATGAAGATAAAGCAAAGGAGTAATAAGGTGTTGATCCAGAGTTTGGTGAAGGAGTGCACATACATCCTTCAAAATCCAATGGATTAGGTAGCATCTAAAGATGGATGATAACCATACAGGTATGGATTGGTATGCTCAAGTAATAATGAAAGGGAATTTAAGTAAGGATTCGCTCAGTAAAGGCCTACTAACTAAGAATAATTTGAGGCATGAGGAGAGATAGTAATTGGTATATTGTTGCACTGGGCAATGTTGTAATTACCTATTTGAATTTATGATATATGGAATGCTTTTGTAACAAGTGGAGCAAGAGTGGTCTCTTGTTGATCTGTTGCCACGGGAAAAGAGGGCAATGTGTGCATGATTTTGCCTATTAAAATTAATCTCGATAATAAAACAAAATGTTAAAGTAAACCAATTAATTTCTTATCATTTTTTCTTAAAATTTAATAAATTAAAATCAATCTCAATAAACAACAATAATAATCATCATTCTCATATTAAACTTTGTACATATCTTTTAATTTATTTATTTTTAAACATATCAAAAAACACAAAATATAATAACATTGAATCATTTCACAATATTGTTTAGTAATATCAAAAAATACAAAATATAATAACATTGAATCATTTCACAATATTGTTTAGTAATATATTAACATTTGAAAACATAAAAAAATAATGACTATTATGAAAAATATAACATTACTAAATCATTTTCACCATATTATTTATTATATGATGATGGTGATGGTGATTAATGTCCACTCAGACCAGATTTGGTCTATTGAACGTTAAGCATGTAAGAGATTACTTGGAATTATTTAGAACTTTGTTTCCTAGACAAGTGTCGCGCATACCTCTCACTTGTCGCAAGTGTCGCAACTCCTGTACAACTTGTCGCAAATGTCGCAAGTTGGTCATAAGGGTGTCGTAAATACCATTGAATCATGGTACCTCAATGACGACATCACAGAGGCACTTGAAACACCTCATTT
>SNQJ01S0226460.1:0-14608 GCA_010110895.2 Picea sitchensis | reverse complement strand
CTCTGTCTTACAAGCTACAACTTGTTTGAGAGCTCCAACTCTCTGGTTTCTCTAGCACCCACTAGAAGGAAGCACCAACTCCCTGAGTATTCCAGCACCAACTAGATGGAAGCACCAACTTCCTGAATGTTCCAGCACCAACTTCCAGTTACACAGGCTCCAACCTGCATAACAGAGAACACCTGTTCTCCCTATCACCACCCTGCCACCCTTGTTTCTCTGGCTGGAACCAAATGGAAGCTACAACTTCCTGTGTTCAAGCACCAACTTGAACTTCTGAGGACAACAGTCCTCCCAAGAACCTCCCAAGCACCCTTGAATATTTAATAATGAATACACAGACAACTATTCAGATAATTCTTACCAGTTTTTCTCTGTATCTGATCTTCAGCAAATTGTTCTCCAATTTTTTTCTTCTTTTGTTTGTTTAGCATGCCTGCTCTGCATCACCTTCTCTGTCATTCTGCTCTGCTTCTGTTCTGTCGTACATTTTGCTCTGCGTCTGTTCTGTATTTCATCTCACTCCGCACATTTGCTTCATTTCTAGCTATGCCTCTGCTCATTTTCTTTTTCTTACTGTTTACACATTTTTCATTCAGAACCACCAACCCCATACAGTGTCACTCATTTTCTTTTATACACCTTGCCTTGACGATTCCACTTCCCAGCTCCTTCAGCAAGAACAACGAAAACTGTCTCTGTAACTAAAACGTTAAACCCTTTACAATCATGAGTCCGTTTCACTTAACATATTCGTAACAGAGGAATTAACTACAAGAAGGAACTGTAACCCTCCGATCACAATCAAGGTTTGTCCCCACCGTTGGATTATCTTTATTATTCTTGCCTTTTAAATCGGGTTTCGGCATTCTTCATGTTCAATGTTCTTTTTACTTATAAATCCCGATACACAAAATTCCATATATCGGTCGAATCAACGATCCAGATGTAATTTTGGCTCAACGGCTATGATTATGTCGCGATATCGCGTATTGCGATTTCGGTATTTCTAATGTTGCAAGTTCTTGTAACTTCCAAATCGCGATCACCGAAACTCCGATGAGAGGTCAGATCAACGGTCCTGATCATTTCTGGATCTGACGGTCTGGATTCAATCGCAATTTCGCATATCACGAAATCGAAGTTTTCGATGCATTGTGTTCTTTGCATAATGAAATCCCGATCCCCAATAATCCAATACAGGTTGTGATCAACGATCCAAATCACTTCTTATCCAACGGCTGTGAATCCATCACAAAATCGCATATCGCGATTTTAGGTTTCTCGATGTCAAGAGATTTTGACATTTCAAAGTCCCAATCCTCGATCCCCGATACTCCATGCAGAGATTCAACGGTCCAGATCACTTCTAGCTCAATGACTCAGACTAGATCTCGTGATTTTGCACATCGTGATTACTCCCACTTCTCCTTGTACTTTAAAGGGTGTGCAGGTTATCTTTGATCCGATGATGATCGGGTCTTGCGCTTGGATCTAACGGTCACTGAGTCATCTCCACAACCATAACTGTACTCGCATTCCATGCAGAGATTCAACGGTCCAGATCACTTCTAGCTCGACGGCTGCGATCAAATCGCGAAATCGCATATCGCGATTTTCGAATTTTTGATGTCAAGTGAATTGGACATGATAAAAACCCGATCCCCGATTTCCTGATGGCCAATATCCGGTGCCTCACCAGAATGCTGACACATGGCCTGCCCAGATCAACGGCTAGGATTCTCTCTCCAATATCCCGATGACTTGTTCGGGATTTCTCCTCTGCACAGTAGAGCATAACTCTTGCACGCCTCTTATAGATCTGACGACTGTCGGGTTTTCTTCTCAGATCCTACGGCTCATATCTATTCTCCCCCTGAGCTCCTCTTGAGCTCTCCTGGATGTGTAAGCCAATGGTCAATGACTCTTCTCCTCCCGATTATTGCTGCGCTGCTATTCATTGTTGTTGTCATCACTGCAACCACAACTGTACTTGCCATCAATGACAAGTATACGCTGATTCGTTGTCTGTTAACTGAAATTACCAACAGATTGCAGGTTTGATTTGAGCAGAAGGTTCTTTGAGGGGATATTGAACGGTTTGAATTCTCAAAAGAGAACTCCCGAAATAGTGAGGACCGTAGGATCCGCAGAAGTTGCAGGGGAGTTAAGCGTAAAAAAAATCCACCTTCTAAAAGTAGAGTCAACGTGGACCGTCGATCATGATCTGTTCAGGTTGTTAGATCATTTCGGAAATTCGGAGTTCGGGACTCCAAAGTGCAAGCCAAAACCTTGGTTGATCAAGTTCCCAAAACGTGAAAGGAGGTTTCATGTGCAAAGTCAAAGGGTGACGAGTTTGGAATTTTGGAACTTTAGAGTTTGGAGTTTCGAAAGTCTTGAGGACGATTGATCGGGACTCAGTAGGGAGGAAAGTCTGAAATCTGAGGCCACGACAGAGTATTTGTCGGGAATTCGGGAATCGGGTTTTCGGCATTCCCGTGGACAAGGGGCAGAACACTCTACGTCAGAAATACCGAAATCACGAAACGCGAAGGAAATTGTGGAAGTGTGTTTCGACATTTCAACAAATCAGGATTTGGGAATTTGGGGGTCGTAGTGACAGAAGGTTAGGGTTGAGAGTTTCGAACTCCCGATACCCAAAAACCCAAAATAGAGGGGGCTGTCAAAAGGTGGTTCAAGTTTTGAAAAGTCAAAAAAAGTGATAGGTGGCAGGAGTCCACATAAGGAGAATAGTACAGCTCGAGGGGACAGTTGGAAAGTCAGGAAACCTCGTGACAAGATTCACGAAGTCTCGAGAAAGGAGACCAATTCAGCATTTTGGAATTTCAGGTTCCAGAAGGAATAAGAGATAGAGAGTTCGAGGATAATCCTTACGAACTCCTGATACGTGAAATCACGCTAACCGTTGGATCAAGGGGAAGAACCATAACCGTTGATTTTCCTTGGAAGCGAACACTAGTGTTTCGATGTTTCGGTGTTTCTGGATTCGGCATATCGGGAATCCTATTGACAGGGAGACGAGACATAGTGCCAAGGAAATCTTGAAGTTGCAAAGTGTGGCAGGACTTAGGGTGGACTTTCGAGATTTCGGTAATTCGGGTTTCGGGACTCCAGGAGTTGAGAAGTAGAGTTACGTGTCGTTGCAACTCCCGAAATCGTGAAGAGAAAAAATCCAAAAATCAGTGGCTCAGTGAGTTGAGAGTTTGGTATTTCGAGCTTCGGAGGTTGAAGGGGCAAGGCACTCAACAACGAGATTTCTGAAATCGTGAAATCCGGTAACCCAAAAAGAAAAGAAAAAATTCCCAATGTTAGTTGGGTGTTGAACATGGAGTTCATGGCCGGTGAATGATCACGCAGGCATAACTCAGGAGAGCCTGTGAATTTTACTCAGAGTGAGTGAGTAAATAATTTCTCGAGAGGAATAAAGAGAGTCAGTCAAGCTCTAAAGGGCCGAAGTTGAAATATCCTGTGCGTACCTCTACCTGAGGGTTGGGGGTCTGCGTCAATTGTGGTATCAGAGATTAGAAAGTTTTCTTTGCTTTCTGTAGCAGGGAAAGGAGGAATTTTATAGCCATGCCACCGAGAAGAAGATATAGACAAATACCTGACCCACCAAAGGAAAGGGAAATTCCAATAAGAAGAGATAGACAATTATCTGATCCGGCAAGGGAAAGAGAGATGCGTGAACTATGTGCCAGGATTGATGCCATAGAGATAGCACAGAGGTGCACAGTTGATGCTGGAGACATCAGCGAATCTAAAAGTGAAAAGGAAGCCGGAAATGAAGAAGTTGCAGCCGAAGATGCAGCAGAAGAACACCTATTCAAGGTTGTTGCAAGGATAGGTGCTAGAGAAAAAATGGACATTCCAGTATATGAAGGAAACCTGGATGTTGAAGAGATTCTAGACTGGATTAGAGCTCTGGATAAATATTTTGACTATGAGGATGTTGAGGAATACAATAAGGTTAAACATGTTGTCACAATACTTAAAGGGCATGCAGCATTATGGTGGGATGAACTGTAGGCTGACAGACGCTACAAAGGTAAGAAAAAAATCAAGAGTTGGGATAGAATGGTTGCGAAGATGAAGGTAAAATTCATACCCAAGGATTATCAAATTACTCTGTTTCGGAGAATGTAGAACTTGAGATAGAAATTGATGACAGTAAAAGAATGCACTGAAGAGTTCTACAGGATAAACATCAGAGCAGGTCATCGGGAAAGTGATGATGAAAAGGTTTCCAGGTACATGTAAGGTCTGAGATACGACATTCAGGATGAGATGAGCATGATGACCATCCGAATGGTGGAAGATACTTATCAGATGGATCTGAAAGCTGAAGAGAAGCTGAGACGAAAGCAGGGTCAAAGAGGCCAAGGTAGAAGTCAAACCAAAGGAAAAAAAAAATTCCAAGACAAAAATCAGAAACCTAAAGAAGAGTGGAAGAAACCTCAACCTCAAACTAAGAGAGGTGGAAGCTCATAGAGAGGACAGTATACTGATAGAAATACTTTTCCTCGAACCAGAGGAAGAGGACGAGGTAGAGGTGGAGAAATAAAATGCTTTACCTATGGAAAAAACAGACATAAATCTTATGAATGTCCAGAGAAGAAGAAAGAAGGAGGTGAAACTCACATTGTCAAAGCTCAAGGATGGAATGTTGAGGCAGAAGATGCTGAGTGTGGAAGATCACTGATGATGAGAAAAGTTCTCTTAACTCTAGAGAAGGAGGCAGACAACCCATCCCAAAGGAACAGACTTTTTCGGACTGCTTGCAAGACCAAAGACAGGGTATGCAAAGTCATCGTGAACAGTGGTAGCACAGACAATCTCGTTTCTACAGAGATGGTAGAAAAGTTGGAGTTGGAGACTATTGAACATCCAAGACCATACAGAGTTTCATGGCTACAAAAAGAACATCAGGTAAATGTCACTAAACAATGTTTAGTTGAATTTAAAATAGGAGGATACAAGGATGAAATACTATGTGACGTCATTCCCATGGATGTTTTTCATCTATTGTTGTGTAGACCATGGAAATATGATAGGCATGTGATTCATGATGGGAGAAAGAACACATACACCCTGGAGAACAATGGGAGAACTCACATGTTGTTTCCAATTAAGGATAAAGAAGTGAAATCAAAGGTGAGCAACACTGTACTTCTCATGAGTGGGAAGGAACTTCTTAAGGAGGTTAAGAAGAAGGAAGATACACAATTCATCGTGGTTAGGAAGCCTATAATTGTTTTAACCAATACAAGAGTGGATGATTTATCAGAGGAAATCCAAAAGTTGTTGGAAGAGTTTGTTGATATAGTAGTGGATGAACTACCTTGTTCGTTGCCACCTATCATAAGTATAAGTCATCACATCGATCTTATACTTGGAGCTAGTTTACCAAACAAAGTAGCGTATAGATTGACATCACAGGAGAATGAAGAGGTCAAGAGACAGGTCCAGGATTTAATGGACAAAGGGTTGGTTAGAGAAAGCTTGAGTCCATGCGATGTTCCAACAGTGCTCAGCCCAAAGAAAGATGGAGGCTGGAGGATGTGTACAGACTCGAGGACAATCAACAAGATTACCATCAAATATAGATTTCCTTTGCCAAGGATGGATGATTTGATGGATTTCTTAAGTGGGGCAAAATTTTTTTCAAAAATTGATTTGAAAAGCGGGTATCATCAAATCCGAATGAGAGAAGGTGATGAATGGAAGACCGCATTCAAGACAAATGAAGGGCTGTATGAATGGCTTGTTATGCCATTTGGATTAACAAATGAGCCTAGTACTTTCATGAGGTTGATGAATGAAGTCCTGAAGGATTTCATAGAAAAATGTGTCATTGTATATCTTGACGATATACTGATTTTCAGTAGACTAGAAACAGAGCACTTGAAGCATTTGGCCACAGTGATGAGGAGATTATAGCAAGAGAAATTGTTGATAAATATGAATAAATCATCATTTATGAAGACATAGCTCATTTATTTGGGGTTTGTTATCTCTGCAAATAAACTGAAAATGGATCCAGATAAAGTGGAGGTAATTAAGAATTGGCCATTGCCGAAGAGTATATTTGAAGTTAGAATCTTTCATGGATTGGCTAGTTTCTACAGGAAGTTTATCAGAAATTTCAGTGGAATTAGCGCACCGATGATGGACATGGTGAAGAAAAGACATAAATCTTTTCATTGGACATAAGAAGCAGAGAAAAGTTTCAATCTATTGAAAAGGAAGATTACTGAACAAACAATTTTGGTGTTTCCATATTTCAACAAAACGTTTCAGGTCAAGTGTGACGCAAGAGGATTTGCAATTGGAGTGGTCTTGAGCCAAGACAACAGACCGATCGCATACTTCAGTGAGAAACTGAATGAAGCAAAGATTAAATATTCAACATATGACAAGGAATTTATGCAGTCATACAGGCACTGAAGAAGTGGAGGCACTATTTGGTTCCTAAAGAGTTTGTTTTATACAGTGATAATCATGCTTTACAATTGATGACTCAACAGGACAAGTTGAACCAAAGACATGTTAAATGGGTTGAATACATACAAAATTTTACTTTTGTAATTAAACATATTTTTGGAACTACTAACATAGTTGTTGATGCTTTGAGCAGAAAATGTTTGCTGATGCAAGAATTCAAAGTCAAAACTTTGGGTTTTGATAATCTCAAAGAAATGTATAGGGACAATCCAGATTTTAAAGAGGCGTATGAGGCATCTGAGAATCCAATTCTCAGGGACAGAAGTCAATGGACTGAATATATGATCTAGGATGGATTATTATTCAGAGGCAATCAATTATGTATTCCAAAATGCTCCATGAGGGAGAATCTGCTGAAAGAAAAACACAGTGGAGGATTGTCTAGACATTTTGGTCATGATAAGACATTCTCAAAGTTGAATGGCTTGTATTTTTGGCCAAGGATGAGGATAGATGTAAAAGGATTTGTGGACATATGTAGAATTTGTCAGAACACAAAGGGAAAAAGGTAGAACATAGGGTTATACCAGCTGTTGCCCATACCTGAGAGGCCGTGGGATGCAGTGAGCATGGATTTTATAATGGGACTGCCAATAACGCAAAGAGGGTTTGATTCAATCTTTGTGGTGGTAGACAAATTTTTGAAAATGGAACATTTCATACCATGTCAGAAAACTAGCGATGCAACTCACATTGCGAACCTGTTTTTCAAAGAAGTTGTCAGACTTCATGGCTTACCAAGAAGCATAGTTTCAGATCGAGACACCAAGTTCGTGGGACATTTCTGGAGGACTTTATGGAAGAAGCTGGGGACAAATTTGTCTTTTAGATCAGCTTATCATCCTCAGATGGATGGGCAAACATAAGTTGTGAACAGAAGCTTGGGAGATTTACTGAGAAGCCTAGTGACTGAACACCACAGTCAGTGGGATCACATTCTGCCACAGGCGGAATTTGCTTATAATGATTCATTTAACAGAAGCAAAGTGCAGAGTCCATTCCAAATTGTGTATGGAATGCAGCCAAGAGGAGTTTCTGAACTGAAATATTCAGAACAGAATGAAACTAGAAGTGCTAGTGCAGAAGATTTTGCAAAGGCAATGAAAGAACTTCACAGCCAAGTGAAGGAGCGATTGCAGAACTTGAGCCAAGAGTACAAGCGCAGAGCAGATCAACACAGGTGAGAACTTCATTTTGAAGTTGGTGATATGATTCTTGCACACCTAAGAAAGCAAAGGTTCCCAAGGGGAACATATAACAAACTGAAAATGAAAAATATTGGACCATGCAAAATCATAAAGAAATTTGAGGAAAATGCATATGAGATTGAATTACCCGATGGGATCAGAATTTCACCGATATTCAACATATTGGATTTGTACCCTTATAGAGCTGGATAAGACAGTGAACAAACAGAGGTTCAGTGGACTAAATAAATGCCTGTATCCGAAAGGCCACAGATGGAAAGTATACTTGACAAGAGATTCAGCAAGAGGACCATGAGAAAAGAGTATTTTGAATACTTGATCAAATGGAAGGGACATCCAATTGAAGATGCCAGTTGGGAAAACGAAGCAGAAATTTAGAAGCATGGACAGACCGTGCAATATCTCATGAACAGGAGTCCATGAAAATTTCCAAGTAAGGGAGTATGATGCAAGAGCATCATCAGCAGCAAGCAAGCGTGGAGGCGAAAGACAGCTGGGATGAACGCCATCACATTTTGGCACATGTTGAAAATGTTTGAAATATTTTTGAAAGTTTGGATGCGCAGACATTAATGAAATAGTTAAGAAGGTGTACTTCCATATTGTAAACAGATTTTAATCGATCCACTCTCATCTGTAGGATGTAGAAGGATTTATGCATAGTTAATGAAAGTAGGTAGATTTAAAAAAAAAATCTAGATTAGACAGTTTTAGGAGTTGGAGGGAAAACGACTATAGACACCCTCATCTTTGTATGATTGTAATCAATCGGGGATTGTATGATTAAGCACATTAGCATAGAGGAGAAGCAGAGAGTAGCAGGGAAGAATCCATGTACAAAAGTTCTGAGATTAATATATGAAGCTTTGATCCAGACTCATGGTGTTCTAATACTTTCTGTGTATACATGTTGAATGTTATTCTTATGGTTGTTTTACTCTTTCTGTTGTGCATTTACTTTTATGCTATGTATGTATGATTTCATGTGAATTATTCGAAGTCTGAGAGAGTAAGGGAATGAGTTTCAATTGTTTCTCTTCTTGTGTAAGAGTTCCTGCAAGGAGTGTAGCGAAGCGTCCGCTAGGAGTGCGTTGACAGAATTCAGAGTTTAGCTCTGAAAGCTCAGGAGGGATACCGTTGTTCTCATTTCAAATTGAAGTGCAAGATAAGCACAAAAGCCATGCAAGGTGTGCACAGGATGGTCAAGACCTTAGAACCTATAGACTAAGGTTGAGAGATTGAAGGACTATTGTTGCAAAGTTGCACAGATTTAAGGGATTCAAATATTCAAAAATATTTGGAGAAGTGTCGCAAGGAGTGTGTGCAGAAGCCTTCTAAGAGACTTGAGTTTGTGAAAGGAAGCTCAGGAGGGTTAGGGCCTTTGAATCATTCAAAATAAAGGTAGTAAGTGGAAGTAGTTGTGCAGAGGCTATATCCCAGAGAAGGATTGCAGGTTTGATTTGAGAAGAAGGTTCTTTGAGGGGAGATTGAACGGTCTGAATTCTCAAAAGAGAACTCCTGAAACAGTGAGGACCATAGGATCCGCAGAAGTTGCAGGGGAGTTAAGCGTTGGACAAATCCACCTTCGAAAAGTAGAGCCAACGTGGACCGTCAATCGTGATCTATTCAAGTCGTTAGATCATTTTGGGAATTCAGAGTTCGGGACTCTGAAGTGCAAGCCAAAACCTTGGCTCATCAAGTTCCTGAAATGAGAAAGGAGGTTTCATGTGTGAAGTCAAAGGGTGACGAGTTTGGAATTTCGAAACTTCAGAGTTTGGAGTTTCGGAAGTCCTGAGGACGGTTGATCGGGACTCACTAGGGAGGAAAGTCTGAAATCTGAGGCCACGACAGAGTATTTGTCGGGAATTCGGGAATCAGGTTTTCAACATTCCCATGGACAAGGGGCAGAACACTCTACGTCAGAAATACCAAAATCGCGAAACGCGGAGGAAATTGTGGAAGTGTGTTTCGGAATTTCGGCAAATCGGGATTCGAGAATTCAGGGGTCGTAGCGATACAAGGTTAAGTTCGAGAGTTTCAAACTCCCGATACCCGAAAACTCGAAATAGAGGGGGTTGTCGAAAGGTGGTTCAAGTTCCGAAAAGTTGGAAAAAGTGACAGGTGGCAGGAATCCACGTCAGGAGAATAGTACAGCTCAAGGGGACAGTTGGAAAGTCAGGAAACCTCGCGACAGGATTCACGAAGTCCTGAGAAAGGAGACCATTTTGGCATTTTGAAATTTTGGGTTCCGGAAGGAATAGGAGACAGAGAGTTCAAGGATAAGCCTTACAAACTCCCGATATGCGAAATCGCGTTAACCATTGGATCAAGGGGAAGAACCATAACTGTTGATTTTCCTTGGAAGCGGAACACTAGTGTTTCGATGTTTCAGGATTCGGCATATCGAGAATCCTGTTGACAGGGAGACAAGACATAGTGCCAAGGAAATCTCGAAGTCGCGAAGTGTGGCAGGACTTACGGTGGACTTTCGGGATTTCAGTAATTCGGGTTTCAGGACTCTGGGAGTCGAGAAGTAGAGTTGCGTGTCGTTGCAACTCCCGAAATTGCGAAGAGTGAAAAGCTGAAAATCAGTGGCACAGTGAGTCGAGGGTTTGGTATTTTGGGTTTCAAAGGTTGAAGGGGCAAGGTGCTCAACAACGAGATTTCCGAAATTGTGAAATTGGGTAACCCGAAAAGAAAATAGAAAATTCCCAATGTCAGTTGGGTGTTGAACATGGAGTTCATGGCCAGTGAATGATCGCGTGGACATAACTCAGGAGGGCCTGTGAATTTTAGTCAGAGTGAGTGAGTAAATAATTTCTCGAGAGGAATAAAGAGAGTCAGTCAGGCTCTAAAGGGCCAAAGTTGAAAGATCTTGTGCGGACCTCGACCTGAGGGTTGGGGGTCTGCATCAGTAAGTCAGGATTTCAGGACTGGCGAGTACAAGAGACTTGCCTCTAGATATCCCGGATGTCGAAACACCGAAACAATAAATTCTAAATACACTATACTATTTTGGGATTTCGTAAGTTGGGATTTCAGGACTTGCGAGTGCAAGGGAACTCACCCTTGGGTATTCAGAGTACCGAAACACCGAAACGTCGAATCTATACACACTAAGCCATTTCGGGAATTCACAAGTTGAGATTTTGGGACTTGTGAGTGCAAGAGAACTCGCCCTTGGGTATTCCGGGTACCGAAACACCGAAACGACAAATCTATATGCGCTAAGCCATTTTGGAATTTCGCAAGTCAGGATTTTGGGACTTGCGAGTGCAAGGGAACTCACCCTTGGGTATTCCAGGTACCGAAACACCAAAACACCGAATCTATATGCGCTAAGACATTTCGGGATTTCGCAAGTCAGGATTTCAGGACTTGCGAGTGCAAGGGAACTCATCCTTGGGTAGTCTGGGTACCGAAACACCGAAATATCGAGATCTAAGAGAACCATTCTCCCTCATGCAGGGTTTTAAGACTTAAGCCATAAAATCCTCCTTTGGGTTCTCGGGTAACTTTCACCAGGTTCAAAGACCATACTAAAAGGTATTCTTAAATCACCGAGCTTATTAACTTCTGTGACAGGTAAAAGCAAACTCAATGGTTACTACGATGGTACTTCTTTCCAGGAACTGACCCCGGATCTAGAATGTAAGCGAACAGTCCCGAAAGGGTGTCCCTGTAGGGAAATCTTTCCCGGGCATCATGTGAGACAAGTAAGGGAAACAAATCTCCCGAGAACAGACTTGAAAACTAAATTCGTTCAATTACATATAGCTATTTCTATATAAACCGAATGTGGTCATTCCAATATACGCATGTAACCACCATTTCCGATCAAAACACCATGCAGACATTTCCACACAGAAACCATTTATAAGTAATCAAACCATGAGCATACATTCCAAGATATTCAATGCAAGACACAAGATATAAACACTTATCAGAAAACACCAGGTGATGCAATTGCTGAGAGGGGTGCTTGTTTCCACCCAACTGTAGGCTCAGCGATTCCGAATGGATTTACCACTAGCCACCCTCGAGCTTAGACCATGATACTGTGATATTGAGTCTCTATTCGTCAGAAGTCGAGAACGAAGGTTACTCTCCTTCTTCTCTTCTTATCCATCACTTTGTATATATTTTTTTTTCCAGAGTCCTTCCGATTTCTCCCCTCTTGCGATCTCTGTCGCATCTGCCCCCTTCCACACCTATTTCATGCCTTTTCTTTTCTGGCAAGGTTGCGTGTGGCACGAACTTCCCCGCGGTGGTCAGGTCTTAGACTTCCATGGATGGGTGGTTCACCCCCATCCCTCATTAACTCATGAGGAGCCTCTTCACCTACCAACCTAGTGAGTAATTCATTTCGGGGCCAGCAATCCGCTCTTGATCTTCGGGCTAGTGAAGACCAAATACGGTATTGGTTTCAGTGGAATTTAATGCCACCACCAGGTTCCTTCCACCACCTTTCATCAGCCATCGTGGTATCTTTTTAGCACATTCCCCTCCCAACAGTCCTACAACATATATTCATAACATTATTTACATTCATCGACCTTTTATACTAAGGTCCATTCAAAATCACACATTCACATCTTTGAGTCTGCCATAGTTCTTGGCCAATATAGTTATTTTTTACAGACTGGGGGAAACAGGGTGTTACATATATGGGTGTCATTCACAAATTTTTCACACCATGTATGGAACTTAGGTCTTGTCCATGGTCAGGGAAAGAACATAAGGTTTTTAGGTCCTATTTAAATCTTCTTAGGAGTAAGCTTGATGATGAAGTTGTCAAAAAATAACACAAGACATATGTAAAAATCTTTATCCTCTGTGTGGGATATTTGGTGCCATTAATAGTTTTTTCATAATAAGAATGGTTCTCAAGGCTTGTACCATGTCTAGGAGAAGAAATTCAAGGCCCATGAACTAGGCCTCAAATAACCATATAGATATTATTTAAGAGATATTTGGCCTCAAGGTCTATGAACTAACCATTGAATGATCATGTAGATAATGTTTAAGGTTTATTTGGCCTCAGGGTGGGATTTGGACACCATTAGTATTTTTTCACTTCACATATGGGAGTTTAGGCTTGTACCATCATCAAGGGAAGGAGAAAAGCGAATTAGGATTTAAATGAACCTTATGTGCTTAATGGCCAAGATCAAGGCCTCCAATTAGGAATATGGGCAACATTGGTATGCTTTAAATAATAATCATGGCTAGTAGGACACCATAGTTGCACCATTCACAGGTTTTATGCATCATAGTTGGCTCTCGAGGCCTCTAAGAAGGAACTTAGAGCCATTAGGAGGATATAGTTGCAGTAGGAGGACATAGGTCACACATTCATATGTTGCATATAGTTGCATATAGTTGCATAAATCGCATATAGTTGCATAAGTTGCATATAATTGCATAGTTGCATAAGTTAAATTGTTGCATAAAGTTCCGTAAAGTTGCATGAGTTTCATTGTTGCATAAAGTTGCATGTTGCATAAAGTTGCATAAAGTTGTGTAAGTTGCATTGTTGCATAAAGTTGCATGTTGTGTAAAGTTGCGTAAAGTTGCGTAAAGTTGCATAAGTTGCATTGTTGCATAAAGTTGCATAAAGTTGCGTAAAGTTGCATAAAGTTGTGTAAGTTGCATTGTTGCATAAAGTTTCATGTTGTGTAAAGTTGCATAAATTTGCATAAAGTTGTGTAAAGTTGCATAAGTTGAATTGTTGCATAAAGTTGCATGTTGCATAAAGTTGTGTAAAGTTGCAGGTCCAAGTGCTGAAATCATTCAAATTTGGAGGCCAAGGTCTCGAGCGCTGAATTTCCCCACAAGCCAGTGTGTTCACCGAGGGTTAAGCCCAGTCGATGGATTGGTTGGCGAATGGATCTTCACCATAGGTGTAGGAGTGCTGGAAGCTCTGGGATATCGAAGAACTCAGGATGAATTGTTTTGAGTTGGATCTATGTGGAAGCCACGTGGCCCCAACCAATGAACACCCGAGGAACCTAGGAAGGGTATATCTTCCATTTAATTACATCATCAATCTTATTGCAAACCTTATAAGACTAGTATAAACACAAGAAATTATTTTTCTACACGATCAAACTCTCAACATATAAACATATAATTTCACCTCGTATACAATATGAGCCTATATGTCCTCTTGGTTGAATGTTAGTAGTATGCCCCTATAGAATGAAAATGATTCAATATATTTCTCTAAACAAACTTATCATGACAAAAAACTCATGAGGAGACTTGAACCAAGCTCTTGGTTATTGTAGGGACATGAATCCGAGGACATAGAAATATTCATAGCAAAATTACTAGAGCGAGGGGAGAATTTGATGTTGTACAGAGTCATGGTAGTGCAAGTACAACAAATACCAAAAGAAGAAATATGGTTGAGAAAGAGTATTTTTAGAGCAAAATGTAAATTTGGAGGTAAGTATTGTAAAATATCTTTTCACATTTGTGAATATAGGGATGAATTATTGTGTGATGTCATTCCCATGGAAGCATGTCACAAGTTGTTAGAAAGACCTTGGCAGTTTTACAGGTGCACAATACATGGTGGAAGGAAAAACATATACACTATAATAAAATTTGATGAGGGCATACAATGCTTTCTGTTAAAGGATGAAGAGAAAAATTAGAGTGGTAAATGAATGAATTTTTTTGCTTAATACTAAGGATGGATTGTTATGCCTTTTGAGATGACCAATGAACCGAGTAAATTCATGTGGTTGATGTCAAAAGTGTTGTGATTGTACATTTTTGTGTGTTTTTCTACTTGTATGATATTTTGATTTTCAATTGAAACAAAGAAGAACATTTAGATCATTTTAGATTGGTATTTGAAGCATTGAATG